>PVJX010011488.1:0-53428 GCA_004027295.1 Dolichotis patagonum | reverse complement strand
GGGTCCTAACTCCCCTCTGTGGGCTCCTGGCTCCCTAAGTTGTAAGGCGAATGCTGGGTGTGGCCACCCCAGAGCCTGTGGAATCTCAGGCAGGCCAGGCCACCGTGCTTTGTCCCAGGCAGGTCTCCAGGAGGTTCCCTGTGAGTGAAGGGCCTACAGGTCCCAAAGAGTCAGGCCAGAATGTTGGTTTCTGAAAAGTTCCTGGTCTCTAACAGACCTGGCCAAGATGCCAGTCTCCACAATATTCCCAATCCAAACAGCCCGGGCCACTCTGCAGGTCCGAGAGTTTCGGGTCCCAAAGAGACAGGCTGAGATGCTGCTTTCTGGGAGACTTCCTGGGGGTGAAGGGCGGGACTACGGGCCCAAACAGACCCGGCCCAGATGCCTTTCTCCAGGCAGTTCCTTGCGGATGAAGGGTGGGCGTACCAGTCCCAAAGAGTTGTGCCGAGATGCAGGTCTGCGCAGACTTTCGATCCAAACAGCCCAGGCTACTCTATCGGTCCGAAATTTTCGGGTCCCAAAGAGACAGCCTGAGATGCTGCTTTCTGGGAGACTTCCTGGGGGTGAAGGGTGGGGCTATAGGCCCAAACAGACCCAGCCCAAATGCCGATCTCCAGGCAGTTCCCTGCGGATGAAGGGCGTGCTTACCAGTCCCAAAGAGTTGTGCGGAGATGCAGGTCTGCACAGACTTTCAATCCAACCAGCCCAGGCCACTCTACGGGTCCGAGAGTTTCGGGTCCCAAAGAGACAGCCTGAGATGCTGCTTTCTGGGAGACTTCCTGAGGGTCACTTGCAATCTTCTTGCCTGCATCTCTCAAGTAGCTGGAATTACACTTGCCACGGTGCTCAGTGGTTTTTTGTTGTTGTTGCTGTTGCTGTTGTTGTTTTGTTTTGCTTTGTTTTCTGATCAGCTTCTTTAGTGTTTTTCTGCTTTGTCATGAACTTAAGTGATTTGACTATCACAGCCTAGTAAAACAATGTTCACATTGCTTGTGCTTGGACTTCCTGGTACTATGTCTTCAGAATTTCTATCAAGTTAGGAAAAAATGATGGTTACTATTTCTTCCAAAAATATTTTTTGTCCCCTCTTACTAGAAATCAAAAAATTCTGTATGTGTGGACATAATTGAAATTTTCCCATAGCCCACTGTTATGTTACTGTTCTTTTTCTTTAGTCATTTTTTCTGTTTCATTTTATAAAATTTATATTACCATGTCTGGGTTCACAAATATATATAATTTCATAATTATGAGTCTTCTCTTACTCCTTTCTGTTTAGTTCAGACATTATAATTTTCATCCCTGTTTTATATTTTTATATCACCCATGTATTTTCTTAACATGTTTAATCTTTCTTCTAGTATCTTGAACATTTGGAATGCAGTTACAATAACTGTAATATTGCCCTTGCCACTAATTATGTCATCTACTGCAAATTATGAATAGAATTTTCCTGTTTTCTGCATACTTGTTAACTCTTAATTGAGTGCCAATCATTATGAATTTTTGGATGCAGAATACATACTATTCTCTGTAACTGTCCTAAAATTTTATTCTGAGATACAGTTAAATTAGTTGGAAACAGTCTGCTTCATTTGCATCTTGCTGTACCATATTTTCATCATATTAAGAAAAAAAAAGATGGCGCTAGGGATTTAGCTCAGTGCCATAAGTGCCTGCCTTGTAAGAGCATGGACGTGTTCCACTCTCCGGTACCAAAAAATTTTTAAAGATTAAAAAATAAAAAATTTTAAAAGATGAACAATAAATGTCTACCAAGTTGGAAGTCTTGGAAAGTTTCATATACTGTAAAGAACAAAGATAAATCCTACCAAATTGTAGGAACTGACCATATGAGTAAAGTTTTAGAGTTTCAGTGGTTAGAGCCATAGTGGACTATGCCTCTAAAGGAAAGGATAAATTAATACATCTTGTTTCTTACCCAACAAAGCAGGAAGCACAAGGTGGACCTCTTGTTATTGTCTCATCCATACAACAAAGTTGGTGTAGGGGCCAAAAAGACCTCGACAAAGGATCAGACTTAGTGCAAACAGATCTTTGCTTTTGGGATATTTGAGCCAGGATAGCATAAACTGGAAGGAGGTACCAGTGGTGAAACAGATACTATGTCTTTATGAGAAGTCTTGAAGTTACCAAATCACAATGAAGAACCGTAAGATTCTAGAGCAAGACAATGCCACCTGAAGCAAGAAAATATAAGCCTTTAGAAAAATATATAAATCCTCACATTCTACTAGACCCCAGTTAGGGGCCTAAACTTCCCAGAATCATTCCAGCAGCTCTGTTGCTGATCAACAGCCATATGGAACTTTCATATGAATAGCTGCGTCTTTTTTCTTTTTTTTTTCTCTTTTCTTTTTTATTGTAGGGTCTCACACATACTAGGTAAGTGCTCTGCCACTGAGCTATGTTCCCAGCCCATTTTACTTAAATTTTGAAGCAAGGTCTAACTAAATTGCCTAGGCTGACATGAAGCTTTCCATCCTCCTGCCTCAGCCTCTCATGTAGTTGGGATTATAGTCCAGTGCCTGTACGACCAATTTGAGAAGCTGCATCTTACAATCAACAAGTCTTAGACAAAGTATAGTGATTGTTAATGACAACCAAACTATAGAAAATGTTTTAAATATAGTCAACAAATTTTAATTATTGCACAATTTTAATTATTACTAAAATTAATTTAATAATTTAAATTTTAAAGAATTCTATGATGAGAATTAAATCAATGCTCAGATTAAATTGAGCTTTTGATAAATTTCAATGGAAAAAGAGAAGTCTTAACATTTCAGACTGATGATAATGAAATGCTGACTGTGTTCCAGAACCTTTGCTGTGTACTTGACTTGGGTTAATCCACTGAATCCGTAGGATGAATCCTAATAGGCAATTATCAAAACCCCTTATTGAAAAAGTCAGAACATGATACTCAAAGAAAGGAAATGAGTCATCTCATTAGACACAAGATGTGATAAATTGGGAAGAAAACTCAATCTCACCTAAAATAAAATTTTCTCATATACCACATTAGTTCATAATGAAAAAAAATTTAACATATAGTATCTTACTTATTAGTCTATCTTAATGCTTACATATAAAATCACATAAATCACATACACACGGTTTAATTTGGGAATGGGATTTTGTGTTGCACTGTGCTCTCTGCCATTCTTATCTTACCCTCCATTTTTCTCCATTCATCCTTACAACTACTGAGATTAATCTTTAACAGATTAAAAATTCCTTTTTGGATATAATATCATGGTTTCTTTGTGCATTTCCCATAGTAGTTAAGGCTCTGTTATAGATGATTAACTCAATGTAAAAGCCTAGAATAAAATTAAAGTTTCTAAGAAACAAAGTTATATTTACATTATTATGAGATCATAAAACAGAACATTTTCTCATAAACATAAACCAGTTAATGTATTTCACAATGGTGACTTATAGTTCATTGATTCACGCAAGTTCATAGAACCAAGAAGTGGCAGAACTACTTTTGTCAACAAATGTTAAGTATCTAGCATGTAAAAGTGACTAGGATTATAGTGAAGATCTTCTATTACTAAATTCAATACCATTTTCAAAATACCTAGAAACCGATTTTAAACTACTCTTTCTGGAACGTAAGGTCCAAGAGAAAGAAATTTTGTTCTGTTCAGCTCTGTGCTGGTTCCACAAACTGAGCAATACCCGGCATCTGAATATTTGATGAATATGTAAAGAACAAATTAGTGAACTATCAAGTTTCAGACTATATAAATATTGTTTGATGATTTGCAAGGTACCTAAGAATCTTGCCAGATTATTTTTGGTAATGACAGTGACTGGAGACTATTCAAGTAAGTTAGAAATCTGATCAGTGTATTTCTCTTTCTCATATAAGTAGTAGATGTTTAAGAAGGGTTTCAGCTGTTTGTGCTTTATGATTGCATTCCGTAAAGCATGAGTTGATTCCTTCCGGTTTAGAAAACATTTGCATTTGGGTGAATTGTTTTGCATTTCCTACCCTTGTTTGGGTACCACGTGGACACAGCCAGCATCTATAATAGGCCTTGCTATCTCTGAGCCTCACTTACGCAATGGAACATCAGTTTCATGAAAGCAAGTTTGCCTTTCATGTTCAATGTGTTGCATTTTCTAAAATGAGGCTTTTCCAAACCATTATCAATGAGAAATAATAAAAGGCTAGTGGGCACCAGGTTTACACTGCTTCTTTTTAAGGCTTTTTTATGAAGACAGACTTGGTAACGCTGTTCTTCAAAATCCTGTCCTGATAAGTTAAGTGCTAGAATATTTTTTGTTGAAAGAAATACCTTTTATCTTTCTTCTATTTTTTTCTTTTTCTTGTTTTCTTTTTAGGAAGATTTCCTTCCTATGAGAGAGCCTTCTTTGGTCTGCAACATGCCTATTTTACAGCAGAAGGACATTTGCAGATTCTCTTATGCTATCTTTTATTTTGAGCATAGAAAAATGGCTAGTTATAAACACTGTTTGGATCTGACAATAAGGTTCACACTTCATGTTTCAGTAATACATATTCATTTCCTACAAATATTTTTGGGGTGGCTAGAACATGGCAAGGGGCCACATAGAAGGCTATGAAGACACTCCCTCTCTTACAATTAAGACACCTGTGCTGTGAAAATTACCTATGCTGTCTGCTTGCTGTCTGTCCCAAGCCCTGTACTAACACCAAATAATGTAACACTCAGAACATACTCCATATATCGGACATTAACAAGAATAGATTTTTAGCATCCTTACCACAAAAAAATGACTAAGTGATGGATGTTAAGTAGTTTAATTGAATCTCACAACAATGTATACACAGATCAAAACATCATATTGTTCCTAAAAATACACATAATTGCTACTTGTCAATTCAAAAGATTTTAACAAATAAATGAGAATTTGTAACATAAAATGATTTTCAAAGGTCAGGTAGATGATGGTTTCAATTTGGTTTTTTACTTGGCCTATAGTACTCACATTATTTCAGCATAACAGATTATTTATTCAGATTTGAAAATCCCAAAGTTATACATGGACAAACAGATCCACAGCTTGCAGGGCAGTCTTATATCATAGTTTTACACACCAAAGAAAAAATATAAGGAAAATTTATGAATCAAATTCAATGAACTGTATCAAATAAAGCATAGAAATGACATTTATAACAGATGTGTTTACAACATAAAAAGCAAGTATAACTTATTCATGTATATATGATTAATATTTTGAAACTTTAAAAACTGATCCTAGTACTTAAACACCACACTTTTAGAGGTTTACAAAGCTATATTTAAAGGTTTGAACAGGTGAAATTTTATATTTGACTGGAAAGAAAGAAAAACATAACTGGAAATTGTGTCTAGCAACTTCTAGACTCGTCTTCTGAATTATTAAATAAAAAAGCATGTTCACTCAGTGGTTTTCAAACTAAGTGCCTCAGTGCCCTTCTTTGTATGCCAACACCCCAGGAACCCACAAAAAAATAACAATTCATATTCCTAGCCTTCCCATCTTCACCCATCTACCCCCACAATACACCTTCAGACACAGCAGCTGCCTTTTCTCAGTTGCATGTATTACATTTTTGCTCAAGGTTATCTTTAAAGAAAACATTCCAACTAACAACAATACATTTTAAAAATCAGGTTTGATAGCCACATGACTTTTGGTTTTACAGTCTAAATCTCCTTTGGACTCAATGATTCCACGGTTAATATGAGCAGTAAAATGTGTGTAGATCAGGAATCACAAATACATATTCCTTCAGGCCCAAATAGGACCAGTATTTTTTTTTAAATTAGTCTGTGAATACCAAGATAATGCTAGTCTTCCATACTTTGAAAGTGTATGCCCTACATAAGGGAAACTAGACTCTACATAGTTGTCTTTAAGACTGTAAAGACAAACAAATCTGTATCTCCAAACACATAACTTCACAGGCTAGGAATCACTAGATCAAAAAATTTTCCAACAAGATAGATCTCTGAGTTACAGGAACAGTGACAGGGAGGATTTTGGGTCCATATAAACCATCTAGTATTGATTAAGCATCATTATTATTTCATTAAAGGAAAACACAATGAAATGAAACTATGTTTGGTGAAGCTTCTTCCCTAGCATCCACATTGAAACATGAGAAGACAGATCAAACACAAATGCCTGGGTTATTTATTGACACCCCCGCCATTTTGCCTCAATTTCCCCATATATAAAATGGCATTTCAGTAGTATGCCTATCTCTACCACTGCCATGGTCCAGCCTATGGAATATTTCTACACACTTATGATCCTGGCTGGGTTATTTTCAAATAATAAGTCAGAGACTGTTCACATTGACTTTTGCTAAGAATGAAGTGTGCATGCATGCATATACACACACACAAGGGCATAATGTGAGTATGATGAAACTTAACTTAATAATCCCTGCTGTTCACTGTTCATTGCATCAAAGAGAGCCTGCCAGTCACTTCTCTGTGAATGCTCTAGTCTCAGAGCAGGGTCAAGAAGAGCCTCCTTCCCCTGGCTCCCAGCATTAGCTGTCTCATGTTTGACACATCGTGCTGAGATGCCTTACTTGGCTGCACTAACTCAGCTCAGTCTGATGAGGCCTTTGGAAAAACCAAGTTGAGGCTGTCTTGAAACTGCAAAAAGAGCCAGAGGGTCAGTGTAGTCACTTTGTAAAGAATCAACCAGGCTAATGAAGGGACTAAGAAAGTACAACTCACTAGGGTAAGGCTGTCTTTTGATCCTGCAGGAGAAAGGAATTAATGCTTTTATTTTACAGTAAATGCTTAGTACCAGTGAAATTCTATTTTATCCCATCTTGGAACATAAGAAGTTTTCAGAGAGTATAAAAGGAAAGGTAGGACTCCCCCAGGGGAATAAAGTACACTGGTGCAAGAGAAATTTGGGAAACTGTAAATAGTAAATCTAGGACAATGAAAAGCATGTTTGAGGAGGATACCTTTCAGAGGATCAGAAAACATGTCACTGACTATTTTTTCCTCCTAGAAAATGATATCTATGTCATGATGTTATTAGCAGTTAACATAGATACATGCCAAGTATCTGATTCACAGAGCTGTCAGTATATACCAAGTGACTGATAAATGGTGGTTATAATTTGTTGTCAATAACATTGTTATTGGAAAGAAGGGCTTTGACAACAATTTTTTACATTCATTTTGATTAACAAAATTAATGTTGACAAAGCTTATAAGTGACTGTGGAGTGTTTTGCATATATTCATTCATTTAACTCACCTACAACCCTAGAAAGTAGATACCATTACTATGTCAGAAGAGGGAACTATAACAGAGAGAGGTTAAATATGTTGGAGAACATCCAACTCGAAAGTGGATAGTCTGAATCCACACCAACCCAGTGTGCTTCTGAATCCAGGTTTAAATCATCAGATTCCACAGTCTCTCCAGATCTTGAATGACCAAGGTTTGCCCTTAAAGAATATCAGTTTAATTGTCTTCAATGAGAAGCTGTTTTGAAGGAATTAAAATAATCAAAACATGCAATGTAGAATAAATAATGGAGAATAGAAAAGTTACACATATCAGAATCATTTAGGAGATTATTTACAGATGAGCTAAGACACAAAACAAAGGCAGTGATAAGATAAAAAGGAAAGAAAGGTAACAAAACAGATGCAAGTGATCTGAGGTATGAGAGAAAACAAGAAAATCAAAGAGGTATGAAGAAGACAGTGGAGTTGTCCTAACTCCAAAAAAATAATGGGGGAATGAACAGGATAAAAGTGAATAAATTTGGTTGAGGTGGAGGTCATAGAATACATCACACAAGGGATAATCAAAAACAGATGAATGTTTAAATTTAAAACAAAATTATTTTTTATTTAAAGAAAAAAAGACAAGACAAACAGAAAAAAAGGGTAGAGTTAACACATAGTTTCAAAGAAAAATATTAACACTAAGAAATTACTAGTTGATGAGTTACATATTGTCCGCTTAGAAATAGTTGTTCAAGTTACAAAATCAAAGGATCAAATGTGGACAGCTACTCAAACATTCACAGTGCAAACCATTCTGCTCAATGATCTAATGAAAACTTAGTAATATGATAATCTGTCTTATACACTTAAACATACATACAGTTATATCCTTTAGAGCACTTTCCCTCTTTCACTTTCACAATTTCTATTATACATTTTGGATCTTTTTACTCTTTCAGTTTTTTTTTTACACTAGAGAGAAAATGTGATATGTACAAATGTGGTTTTTATTTATTTCACTTATGAGAATAGTCTCAAATTGTCTCCATTTACCTATAAAGACCTCAAGATCCTCCTTTTTATAGCTAATATTCCATTGTATAAAAATACCACATCTTCTGTTCTTTATAAATTAGTCAGTCTTGGGTGGTTTGTTATAGAAACAGAAAATGGACTAAAACACTACAGTACACCATAATACCAAAAACAACAAAGGTCAGTGTGATGCAGAGTGTAAAAGAGGATGTGGAGGAACCAAAATCTCAGGAAGTATATTACTGAGAGTATGAATTGGTGCCACCACTAGAAGATGATTGAACTAAATGGACTAATGCTTAACATACACATACCTACCACTTAGTGATTCTATATTAACTAAGCACTTTATACCTATTCTTTTTATCTGTCCTCACAGTAATATTGTGAGACACATATATTCATCTTAAATATATGTGGGGGGGTAGGAATTCAGAGAAGTTAAAAGATTTTTTTTTTCAAAGTCTGAAACTTACACCAAGTCTACATTTCTCTAACACCGCTGTAATCTGCACAGCATGGTCTCTCAGAGAACACAGACATATTGAGACTATATTTCAGGACAAAGATAAGAGTCCCAGAGTAAAAAGAGATAAAGCCAAAAAAATCATAATAGGTGCAGTGGCAATATAATTTATATGTGCTTTTAGGTGGACAAAATCTCTAGAATCCTATTTCCCAATAGCCCCACTTTATGGAACAAACAAGGCATACTGCTTCAACCAACGGAAAAGCTAAGACAAATTCCAGATCCTCTGATTCCCATTTCACCATATTTGCCTTTGCCCTCTACAGTCTTCAAGCCCCAGTTCATCTCAATATCCATATCAAAACTAGTCACACAAAGTTGTCAGTTTCTGCACACATTCCGCAAGATGAACAAAGCAAGGGGATGTTCTAATCCTACCGGGTACTCTAATGATCAAATGTGATAAATTTTATGTAGAAGCAACTTCTTGTTAACTGACAGTTTTTATGAGTATGTTAAAATAATTCAATGGGACTAGAGGACCTATTTTTCTAGCCTGGATGCCTTTATTTGCTGCACTTGTTCCTTGTAACTAGTGATATCACTCGATCTCACAGCACTTTTAAAATATCACACTTCTACTCTGAAGCATTTTCACTGTATTTCTGTAAACTATTTAAATCTCTTCAAAGTTTGGCATAAACTGAAGTGATCCAACAGTTCCAAATAGAAGGATAAAGTCTACCCCTGTAGGGGAAGCATTAAACCTCCTTGCAAGTCAGCAAAAGCAAAAGTGACAGTCTGGTAGCAATTTAAAATTACTCTGAGACCACAACTGCCAATTAAAATAGACTTTCATGGAAACAGATGAACATCTGGTATCTTCCATTTGGTAAAAATAAAAGAGAGTTTACATTTCCTAGTAATGTAAAACTTAGATATAAGCCTACAATATTTTAGTTTGTGTTTTGCTTCAATTATGTATACTTTCATTATGCCTTCCAACAGTATAGTGTTTCTTCTGTTAGCTTTTTAATAGCCATAAAATGTTCATATGGGAAAAAAAACAGGGAGAAGTCAGAATCTATTATTCGATCACAGTCATTGTAAAAACTGCACATTATCTCTCCTCATCTCCTGCAAAAATAGATTTGGAAAAGATTATCGTAAAGATGCTACTTTGATAAAATGTTTTCAATGTGAATTCTGCAAAAACTTTCCTGGAAAATGACTGTTGGGTATCAGAGAAAGAAAGAGAGAGAGAGAGATGCAGAAGGAGAGGACTAAGGAGGAAGGAAAGGAAAAATGAAAAGAGGAAGGAAAGGAGAAGAGAGGGTAGGAGAGAGAGGCAGAGAAAGGGATAAAGCAAGGGAGAGAGGGAGAGAGGGAAAGAGAGGGAAAGGATGGGAAGGAAAAAGAGGGAAAGAGAAAAGTGAAAAGGAGAGTGAGAGAGACTGATCAACAGTGATCTAATCATTGAAACTTGATTTTTACTTCAAACTCATATCCCTCTACCTATGATCAAGTATTTGAATGTATGGATTCTTTTTTCTTAACATATTGAGTGTTTAATCAATTGTACCTAATCAAAGGAAACTACACCAAGCTTTATCTTACCTTTTAAGATAAGGAGATGAGGGTAAATGATAATCCATTTAAAGAGACAAGTTTTCAAATGTCATATCTTCTAAAAAATGTGCTAACTCAACTCATGCATTTTACTTTCTTCCTATAATATCCACATTTGCCTCTATTATAGTAACTACCATAGAATCACACTGCTCCTTGTCTTGTTGTTAGTGATGTGTTCCCAAACACACTTTGATATATTTCTTCATACTGCTTGCTCAGGACCTAAATTAGTACCTAAAATAGAATGGACACCAAATAAAAATTTGATAACTAAATGAAAAATGCTATTTTAGGAATCCAATAAAAGAGCCTGGCACAGTGCCCACCTGGCAAACACATGGTCCTGAGTTCAATTCCCAGTACCACAAAAAAAGATCCAATAAAAAATTACCAAGAAGTTAACTGCAGTCATTTCTGCTCATCAATCACCACTCCATTTCTTTGACTTAAAGAAGAAAATTCTAATGTCTCATGGTAAACTTCCTGCTTTTGTGTCTCTTTAATAATGTGTAACCTGGATACATTGAATAGTATTAATAAAAGCATTTTCCACTGTTCCCTGGCACATCTCTCAGTACCATTTACATCCTAGAAAAGCCAAAATTTACCCATGCTAGTTAGGCACTAACCATTCCTCCCACATATTTTGCTCATCACCTGGTTAAAAGTTTCTGGTGTTAATCCCTTCTCAGACACACATTTCACCTGTATTTATTTTGGTTCAGTAAACTCAGCCTTTCCTCACACGGTTCCTCAAAGCCTTCAAGGGAGGCTAGAAGACAAGTTCTCTGAACCTGAAGAAGGAAAACAGTAAAGGGATATAAAATTCTTTGAGCCTAACACTGTAAGACCAGCCTGCCAAGTAGGTAATGCCACCCCTACTTTTTGAACACAGTGACATTAAAATGTGGTCTCAGAAAGGACTGTGTGATGTCTTTTTTTCACTAGAAAAATAAGTGTGAAAACTTAACTGCTTCAATGAGACCGCAAGCTTCTCGAATGTAGGAGCTACGTCTTAGTTAGCTTTATGTCAAATCATATCATTAAACCCATCATATCTCTTAAGTAAATGAGTACAATGTGCTGAACATAGGTCCTCCTCCCTAGGATATCTCCCTCCCATCATCTTTGCCAAGGAAAAAAATTAGGCTGTTTAATTATTCATTTGTTATCAACGTCTCTCTTATTTAGGTAAGAAAGTTGAAGATCAGACAGTTTAAGCCACTGGCCTAATGACACACAGTGAATAGGTGAACAAGTTTCAAACACTGATTCTAAATTTCACAAACCACTTATACTGTTTTCTATTTCTCTTGTAAACAACTCACTAAGACATTTATGCTATTTAAAAATTGTGCATCAAAACACAGACTCTAGACTATTTATTCATTGATCTATGAGACATATAAGGCCAAAAGGTAACTCACTCTATTCTACTCATTGTTATGTCTCCAACAAAACATTACATTGTACTCAAGCTAGAAATATTTATGTAAGCATAGAATTATCAGAGAGGAGAGCAATTAGTCCAGGGTATTTGTTTTTTTCAAATAGAAATAAGTTTCCTTGGAGATCAAGTGATTTCCTCAAGTTCTTCCAATCAGTCTTGTTAGAAACAAAACCTGGTATCTGTTTCCAAGACTGTCCTCAGTCTACTATGCTATTCTCCTTCTATTAATTGCTCCTTATATTATTCATATGACAATTTGAAAATCCTTGTGGCTTATGTTATGTATCTAGACTACAACATAAATGAGAGGTGATATTAAAATGTGGTCTCACATTGATGGTTTTATTTACTAATAAAGTAAATCTGTGATAGTACCTTATGTGGCAGGCCTTGGGATTGCTTCTTGGGGACACAGAGATAAAATGTGCCCCCAGTTCATATTTAACAAACCTCTTTATGTGGCAAAGAGAACACCTTTTGTGAGTTGGACAAAGCACACACACACACACACACACACACACACACACGTCTTTCATTCAAAAAAAAACTCTGATTTAGCCTAACTTCCCCTGCGTCCTGTCCATCATCCTCCTCTTTCTTTTCTCTGGCCAGAGTGATTAGCCTGTGAAGCTGAGCTAACCCTGTTAGTGCCGTAATGACTTTTCTCACACTTGTGTGTCCCACAGCTCTTAGAAAGTCAGAAGGAATTACTGGGCTTTGAATTCACCTTGCCAGAAAGATGACAAACAGAAGGAGGAGGGAAAGGGGAGCACGGACGCCCAAGCTGACCTGTTCTTTAACCTTTCGCTCTGGAAGCCATTCTTCCCTCTGTGGGTGTCTGTGCTGGCCAGAGGCATGGCTAACTCTGCCCTTGAGATACAAAGAGAGCAAAGTTGACGTCAGCTATTTCTTCCTGAGCAAACATTCCACTAATTCCACAACCAGACAGCTTGCAAAATTGCCTTTGTAGGACTGCTGAGGTCTCCTTTCCCGTCAGGTTCACTTTGCATTTATTCAGCAAAGATGCACCTACCGCAGAGTGCACCAGGAGACACGGTGTCAGAGTCACGGCGAGCCCACTTCATGGGTGATTAGCATCCTCTGACCCGGCCACCGTTTTCAGTCCCTTGCAACCATAGACATCTGGCTGCAGCAATTACTCCTATCCTTCAAAACCTTTCCTCCTCAAAAACATCAGAGTAAGTTTGTTAAAGTGCTCTGCTCCAAACAATGCCCTGCTTTGAGCAGCTCTCTTTGACAAAGCCTGTATCAAAATGCACATATTCCAAACATACGCCACCAAAATAAGAATTCTGTAAATCTCACACATATTGCCATTAAAAAGCATGGAATTAGATGAGGAGCTCGGGGCCTCCATGTCGCTGAGGATGGCTGTGGTGCTTTTCAGGACAGCCCCGGTCTTTGTTGTGAGTCTGACTTCTCGGCTCCAGCGTAGAACCCTCAACCTACAAGCACAGCTCGTTCACCCTGCTGGCATAGACATTCTAGTTTCCACCGCTGACCTCTGGGACTTCCCACCACAGATCCGTAAAAGAGACTGGCATGAGTCCTTCTAGATCTCCAGTTGGACTCGTGGGAGGCACTGTCATGAGCTCTGGGTCTTCATCTGAACTCATGTGGGACATTGCTGTGGGATTCAGGCCCTTGGGTAAATATTCTATGTCTTTAGTGTTGTGGATAGATTTCCTTCCTTTCTTTGTGTTAGCTCTGGGTGACCATCATAAAAATAATATTATAAATTCCATGTTCTGATTCTAATTGTTCTCTTCACAACCCCTGACTACAGTAACTGTGGATCTATTTGATATTTATCTATAACAAATTTCCAAAATTAGTTCATTTGTTTTTTATTGAGCATCTACTATGTCTTAGGTCATTGCACCAGACCAGTGCACTCCATAACGTCACCTGGAGACTGGCTGCACTTGGGACATGTTGAAAATGCAAATTCTTGGCTACTTCTACATACTTACTGAATTAGTGTCTCTAGTGCAGAGACCCAGGAATGTGATTTAATAAGCTTTCCCAGTGGCTCTTACAAGATTTGAGAAGCACTGTGGTGGACTATATCTAAGTGTTTGAAGAAAGCTATTTGGCCATGTAAATTAAATACAATAGTTTAATGTAATATTTGAAACCTGAAGTTGTGGCCTAGGTGGATTACTTCACTAGGGCATCCCAAAAGAAGTATCTCAGACTTGGTGATTTAAACAATAGTAATTGATTTTATCACAGTTCTGGAAGTTAGAAGTCAAAGTCAAAGTCAAAGTCAAAATCCCAGCAGGATTGATTCCTTATGAAGATTATAAAGGAAGAAAATGTTCCAGGTATCTTTCCTTGGCTTGTTAGCAGCTGCCTTCTTCCTGTGACTCTTCAGATTCTCTTTCCTCTATGTATATCTCTGCCCAGATTTCCCATTTTTGTAAGAACACTAACCACACTAGATCATGGTTCACCCTGATGATCTTATTTGATTACCTCTGCAAAGACTCTATCTCCTAACAAGATCATATTCTGGAGTATTAGAAGTTATAGCATAGGACCTAAACATATTACTTTGGTAGCACGTTGTGGGAGAGGTGCTGGGACACACAATTCAACTCATCTGCCTAGGGAACCTCCAAAGTTTAAGGATAATCTTACAAATAGCATACGTGTGTGTGTGTGTGTGTGTGTGTGTGCGCGCGCGCATGTGTGTGTGTGTGTGTACAAGGTAGATAACTACACTACTAATCTCTGAGGTTCATCAAAAATAACAGTTTGAGCTTTCATTGTTTGATTGTTTAATCATTTTTTTCATGCCTAAATCTTGTAACCTGAGCAACTACTTCTAAAGTAACAATATGCAATATATTAACTAGTGTTAATTTCCTACTATTTTTTTGAACTTCTGTTTTGTTTTATTGTTTTTTGGAGTTTTTTGTTTTATTTGTTTTGTTTTGGTTTTTTTTTTTTTTGCTTTTTCTTTTTGAATTAAAAAAAGATACTTGGTTTTGGCCATCATGCTGAGTCTTATATCATCTTAGGGATGATGCAAATCTTTGATTCACATATGAATGTTCACTCATGAATTCAATTAATTCTAATAATGTAAAAATTTACTCTAGCCTCAAGGGAGATATCATGGAAAGAGCAGCACTGATTATTGCTTAGCACCTAAAAAGCATCAACACTTTGCCAGAATCTATGCTGTCTACCAATGACTTAAAAGATGAAAAAGACTATCTTGAGTCCTCTCTGTACATTTAAAGGCTGTGCTTTATTAGTATTCCTGGTTTAAGACAATGTGGTTAAAATTGATGGCAATGTAACATTTGCTTCTGATTTGCTCTAAAGTGCTTAGCAGGAACATTGTTAAATATGCCATTGATTTCAGTTTCTTAGAAGGAAAAATCACATTTGCTCTGATGCAAATGATTGGTGGGATGCTATACTTTCAAATGTTTCTCTTTTTTGAGCAGCTGAAATGTAAACCACATATTTAATCACAGCTCCCTGGCTGCTCCATTTCATCTCTTAATCCCAACCTTTCTATTAAATCACAGCAACTAAAGTGATCTTCTTAAAACTTAGAACATGTCACATCACTTCTCTAGTTAAAAATCTCCAGTGCTTTCCTACCTCATTTTAAATTAAACATAAATACTTCATCTTGGTTTATAAATCATGCACATTTCCCTTTCTGATTCTATCTCAGACAGTGCTCATTTAGGTCAGACATAGGACTAACTAGCCAGCAAGGAACATTTTCTTTAGCTATCACAATGACACTTTGGTTTACTGGCTGGTATTGAAGCATACAAAAGATGAGCATCTATTATGTTAAAGATTTTTCCCAAGTATACATAACTAGAAGCTTTGTAGCTAGGACTCACACCCAATTTTTAACAATAACTAGAACTGTACATACCATGTTCTGAACACTAGGCAAAGTCCTTTAAAGATTATACATTTAATATTTATATCACCTCTGTGATATAAGTATTATTATTATCCTCATTTTATGGGCAAGGAATCTTAGATTCAAAGAAAGTAAATAATTAGCTTATAACCGCAGGGCCACGAAATGGCAGAGCTGTGATCTGAACCCAGCCTCCCAGTTCACACGGCTAACATTAGGTAATCTGTTCTTCTTTTATTACTATTTAAATTCTCTAAACCTCAGCCTCCTTATCGTTAAAATATAGTTAAGATACCTACCTTGCAAGGTTGTATAAGGATTGAAAAAGAATCTATACACAAACTTCAAAAAATAAAATTAAAAAATAAGTATCATTTATACAATATAATGAGAAAGAGTCTGGCCTAGAGCTTAGTGTGAGATAAGAAATATAAGCCTCCATGTTTGACAGTAGATTAAGACAGGATGAAGGAAATAGAACTAAGATCATCAAGAAGATAAACATAGATTCATGCAAATACATTTTTCATCCAAAGGGCTCTGGGGATAAGTAATGGTGATCTAAAGACATAGATGCCAGAAAGTTCAATTTCTTAAATATCCTAATCCCAAAGCAATTAAGTTGAAGTGAAATCAAAATTCCACTATACTCATTTTCACTTCCTCCTAGTCCTATCCCTCTGCATGAGGTACTGAGCACCCCTGATGCAAACCTAGCAACAGCCAGCACAGTGGTGTGATCTCTGGAGGAAGCCACTTGGCATCTGACTCTGATGTGGTGTAAAGTCCATGTCCCGACATCTTTCACAGTTTTATTTGGAGATGATTCACAGGATGGCTCCTGGAGTTTCTGGTCCAGCCAGGGGACAGAAAAGTGCAATTTGACTTTCAAGAAAAATTAATTTTTCTATCTAACTTGGCAACTTCTATGACCAGTTGGCGACCTTCTACCCCAAGCTGCATTCCATGTGCTACAGTGAGAGAAAAACAAAACTGTTCTAGCACTCTGTCTGTGTGTCTCCCAAGAGATACGGCAACAGTCACTAGTAGCAAAAATGAGTGAATAACCAGCTTGTTTTGTCCCTGTCAGGGCTCCCGCTCTTACTCCATTCCTCTTCCCACTGGATTCAGCCACCAGCCTGCTGTGGCTCCAGTCTCCAACATCCTTTCCAACTCAGGGGTTTGAATGTGTATTGTATAAGGGAAATTTGGGCACAGAGACAGACACACAGAAGATAATACGAGAAGACAGAGTAAAGACAGCTACCTACATGCCAATGGATGCCTGAGGCTTCAGCCAGGAATATATTCTGCCCTCAAGGGGAGTATGGCCCAGCTGACCAGACTTTTGGCTTTTAGAAAAGTAAATGTCTGTTGTCCTGAGCCTTCCAGTTTGTGGCACTTTCTTACTTCAGCTCAAGTAGACTGCAATACTGCTTTTTGAATAGCTGTCCTCATTTTACCCTTCTGCCCTGCAGCACAGCATTCTCTGACCATGCTATCTAAGTTCCCTCCAAATATTCTTAGGTCTACACCTTTTGTTTCCTTCCAAACACCAAACACAATGGATATGCATTCACTTTCTCTTGCTTGATCTCTTCTTGCCGTGTGTGTGTGTGTGTGTGTGTGTGTGTGTTTAATGTGTATTTCCTAAGGGAAAAATTATGATATTCCTGTTCATATTTATGATATTCCAGATACATTTCTAGCACACAGTACTTATTAATAAATATTTATATTCAGTGAATGAACAAGAATCTAAAAACAAAATTATTTTTAAAAACATAACAAATGACAGCAAACAATGCTCTCTGAAATATGGCTCAAAATTTTGGGAGTTCATCCCATCAGAATGCAATAAAAAAATATGGCCCCAGTCAAAAGTTGTCCCAAACCCTTGATAAAATCCTTCTCTTTCACTTGCCATCAAGCCTCTGAGAATTTTTTGATTCATGTACTGTTGGGTTCATAAGGAACCACTCAATATTCATTTGGAGACTGTGAGAAGTCTTGCTGAGCTGGGCTCTGTAGGTTTCTTCCTCACTAGGTGAGAAAGAATTGATCAAACAAAAGTGCTTCATGACATATCAGGGAGAGTGAAGGGAATGGCAGAAAGCTTGGCTGTGTTATTTGCGAGCCCCTGCTGACACTTTCATGCCTGGAAAATCAGCATTAGGGAAAGAAAACGCAAAGCTACCTCTCATTGCCCATAGCTCAAAGGTCAGCATTGAATAAATGCTAAAATTGCATACAAAATTGCCTCTGAAAGGTTCCTGTCTTCTTAGATCTGTATCCAACATGCAAATGCAGTAGCGTTTTATTTTCTCTTCTTAATTCCTACGGTTTGTAGATGAATGCATCACTTTCACACCAATGATGATGAGAATTTAGATCTTGAGCCTTAATTCGGACACCCACAGTTTAAAAGGCACATTGATAAAACAGGACATGGTTGGAGGAAAGTCACAAGTAAGGTCATGGAAAAGGATGAAAAACTATAGAATGTGATCCTGACTAAAGAATCTGATACTAGAATATAAGACACGTATGATGAGAGTCGGGAGGAAGGAATGAGATCTTTATTATACACTGAATCTCAGAAAGTCAAGATTTATCTTTGACATAAATGTTTTATTCTTCTCAAATTCTGTTAACACACAAAACAGAAAATTCTTTGTTTTAACTTGTCAATATTTTTGGTCACACTTCTGCCTTCAGCTTTTATTTCCTCCTCTCTTTGATTTTTGCTCTTTTATCCTTTAGTATCAACCCACTGTCTGACTCTGGTAACTCAGCTGCTCATCACCTCCCCTGGAAGTCTTCCTTTCCTCTTCCAAAATATTTTAAAGGTGCCTATTAGACATGAGTAATAGTGAATTTTGTGGTAGATGCACAGAGGTTAAGGAAATATGCTTTTTATTTAATGATCTTTTCATTTAGTGGAAAGAACAGACAAATGAAGCAATAACTCAAATGCATGGTTGGTCTTGTTTGGGTCTCGGGAGGCCCGACCCCAGGTGTCTGGCCCTGGGCCGGAACCAGGCAGCTTAGAGCGTGACCCAAAACCGGTGACCAGCTTGGACCTCTGCATGCTGAGCTGACCTTGGCCTGAGCCCTGGGCCCCGGGGCAGCGCAGGTGGCGTGGGGACCTTTCTCCCTCGAGTCCGAGCCCGACCTTACTCCTGCTGCTTCCGCGCTTGCTCAGAGCCGTCGCTGGCACCCGGAGAAGTCCCCTCCTGCCTCCACCACTCGCTGTGCCTAGCTGTCTCCCGCCGCCTTTCTCTTACTTCCGGCCCTCTGGCCATCTCCCGGGGCTCCTTCCTGAAGGGGACCCTGTTCCATGGAGAGGCCACCACTGCAGCTAGGGCCATGCTCGCCAGGACCTATTCACGGGCATCCAGCCCATCTTTACCACACACGCCGATCGTGAGCGTCACTGCTGGCTTGCTGTGCCCTGGGACTGTGCCTAGGGCACAGGGAAGTGAGGCTTCTTGTCCTTAGAGAGTGACAGGAAAGCCCTAGGGAACCCGAGTATCACACCAGTGCCACTCACTGGCCAGCCAACTTCCATGACCACCCAGACGACATCTGGGTGCCAGAGGTCTCAGATTCTGCTCCCTATTCTTCTGGTCCACAAAAGTTCAAGGTGACAGGTCCTGTGCTAGATGGATCCTTTTATATCTGAGGTGTGCGCCTCCTCTGTCCAAAAAAGTAAGAGACTGACCAAGAAGAGACATTCGAGGAAACTTTTTGTGAATTACTCACTCCTTTTCTGAATTACTCAATGTGATGAGTTTTCCTCGTGAGACCCCTAGTTCATACCATTTCTGGGCATATGAAACCTACAGTCCACAGGATGTCTGGAGGACAGGAGGTGATATGCAGTGTTCATTCCGTGTGGTTTCAATGTGCTTCAGAGTACAAAAGCTGATAGATCTCTGCTGCCTCTCCACATCAATATTTCTGGTTCTGTACCTTAAGATGCTACCTCCAAAAGCCTTTTGCATTCCAGTGATATAATTGTCCTTGGTAGTTGCCCATCCCCCTAGGATACTGTTAAACATATTCAAGAGAATTCAGTTTTTATGGGGTTTTGGGGGGCTTCTCTTTTTCTGTAAAGTGTCAGGATTGTTTCTTGAGTGATCCTGTTTTCTGTGCAATGAGCACGCCTTAATAGATCAAACATTTTCATGGGTAATTTTTCTGGTGAGATTTGGATGCATTTAACTTTTTGTCCTTTACAAATATCGTCTGACTCCTTGTTTTTCTGTCAGAGGAGAGAGATTATAGGAGGAGGGGAGAACACTTGTAGCATCTGTTTCAAAAGTTGTATGTTGGGATTCCCTTTGCACGTGAAGAAGTGCAGTTTGAAGTGCCGTTCTTTAAGCCTGGGACTAGTCCCTGGTACTCTAGGATGTCAGGCAGTGGATATGGAGAGGAAGCATAAGGACAAAAAGAAAGTCAGCTGGAGTGTGAGTTGATTTCCCTCCACATGGCCTGTCCTTCCTCAGAAGAGATGGGTGTGGGGTAGAAAGTCAGGCAGTTCGTGTCAGTGCTGGGTTTTCTCATAGCACAAAATGCCCTCTCAGCCAGTCTGTGAGCTGCCTGGGTAGTAATTCCTTTTGGAAGTTCCTGTTGCTTCTTCTGGACAGGGCAGGTCGCTGTGATGCATATTGCAAGAACCAATCAAAAACAGCCAAGAACTCTGTCTCTGTACTTCCCCTTTCGACTCCATGAAAACCTTTTCCCTGGGCATTTAGAGTCTGCTATTTTGGGACTGATCCTGATCAGTGACCATAGACTTAAAATACCTGCCTCCAAATCCTGGTTGTCGTTTCTGTGTTTGTGTTGCCATAGCACTGGGATGTGTAAAATGCCACTGTAATGATTATAATGTCCTGTAATTCGTTTGTGCTTGTAAGTGTGCAGTTCAATTGAGCCCCTCTCTGTTCCTGTGCAGGTCATCCTGAAAACACTCTAGACACTTGAGTATTTAGGTTCTTTTCTCAAGAGCCAAAGTGACTTGGACACAAGGAGTGATCGAGCGTTTCTACTTTCTGTGAACTCAGCATTAACATTATGCACTGTATTTATAGCCAGCTGAGTTGCAAGTGAGATTTTCACTGTATGTTACAAGTATGTAAATGAATAAAGTCATTGAGTTCACCTTAGAAAAATAAAATAAAATAAAATAAAATAAAATGCATGGTAAATTTCATAATGGAAGTAAGGATAAAGAGATACCAGAACACAGAGACACAGCACCATCCTAGCCTGGAAGGCTTTCTAGATGTGATGCTCTATTCTCTTTTCATACCATACCATACCATACCATACATAGCATACCATACCAACTTGCACAAACCTTGTAACTAGAATCAGAGTTTTTATAAGTGGAAGATTAAGGAAAAGTCTACTTTAATTTCCTGTATGAACAAATCCCCAAACCACTGGTTATGGAAGTCATAAGTCACTCTCTTCTATGCCAGTAGGAGCCTATAATGGTTGTAAATTTTCATTCTAGTCATTTTCACAATAGACACTAACTGCTGAAGGACCATATTGATCTTGCAGTAATGCATAGCGTCTGTTAGGAAAGGCTAGAGGCACAGTGAAGGTAAATATGATTGTAGACTGATTTCTATAGCTTAAATATCATGAAAGACTTCAAATGTTCAGTAATTGAAAAGCTGCCTAACCAAATAGCAATGTATCCATAAGGTGAAATATAGAAAATCCAATAAAAATAATAGCATAGATCTATATTTATTGGCTTGAGAATATACCCATGACATATTTTTGGGTGAAAGACAGCTTACACAGAGCATATATAGTGCTCTGTTATTTAGATGAAATGCGTATGGTCACAGACGTGCATAAAGGGATGCAGAGAGGAATCTGAGCATATTAATCAAAAGGCATCATTATTTGCGTATCTGATAGGAAACTGGTGCCATGGTTATCTTTCCTCTTTGAAGAATTGTGGATTTATTTGATTTTCTAAAAATTAGTATGTTATCCAAAGAGCAAAAATAGTGTTTAAGAGCAAGTCTCCGGAATGTGACTGTTAAATCCAGGTGCTTTCATTTATAAACACAGAGACCAAGACAAGTTGTCAACCGGCCCCTTTTGCACTTCAAGTCCTCATCTGTGAAATAGCAAGAATAACAGTAACTACTCAGACGGGGGTTTAAGGCTTGAGAAACACACATAAAATGCCAAAACAGTTCTGGGCAAACAAGTGCTTACTGAATTTTAACAATGATTTACTATAATTCATACTGAGCAAAAGCAATGAAAAATATAATTTTTATGTAAAATTACAAAAACATAATTTAAATTATTTGGCTTAACCTAATCTAACATTGAATTTTACCTTCTCGGCCAGTCTTTCCTGCCTACTTCCCATTTCTGCCATAGGCATTCTTTCTCACCCCACTCTCCTATTTTTTTCAATCCAGAATGTCTTTACCTAGTTCACTTATCTACTTAGTACTAATATGATTGAACACATTATATAATGTATTTATTTATTCTTTTTACTGTTTGTCTCTAGCCAGTACCAGACCCATGAGAAAAGGGATCTTGTTTGCTTTGTTTGCTGCTGTACTCTAAGCATCTAGAGTAGTATTGACACACTGGAGGCACTCAGTAAGTATCTGCTGACTGAGTGACACAACTAACTTTTAATGACATGATATATGGTATACAGTGTACAAGTCCCTTCAACTTGTCCTTTTAGTACAAAATATCTTAACCAAAACCCACTCCCCTAGTGAAGCCATAGCAGGCTGTTGTACATGCATGACCCCTGGTTGAACTGGAGATGAGAAGATTCATAAGGGGCCATGAAAGAAGCTGGAATGATGCAAAAATGATCTCTCTCTTCCTCAGTGAAAGCAATGGTAAACCATTGCATTTCCAAACTGGATTGTCCTGGAACATTTTCAAGAGACTATAGAAAGGATAAACCAGGTGATGAAGGGAAGAGAAAAATTCACAGAGAGGAGAGAATCCATGAAACAAATCCAAGAGTGAGAAAGAAACTGACCAGAGCTGCCTCAACTACTAACTAGAACTCTCAGTTCCAAATTCAACTCAGAATTTCCATTCAAAAACAATACTTTCCATTAAAAAACATTAATACCTTCTGCACTGATCAGCTTTCCATTGTTAGGACAAAATATCTGGCATCTAAATCTTGATATTTTGGCCCATAGTCAGATCATGGTCAGCTGCTCTGAGGCAGAAATATCATGACAGCAGACAATAGAAAGGAAAAGCTGCACACTTTACGGTAGCCAGAAAGCCAAGCAAGGAAGAGACAGAGAGGAAGGGGCCAGGGCCAGACATAGTCCCCAAGGTCATACCTCAGTGACCCACCTAGACACATCCAGAAGTGTGAGCTACTAATCTCTTAAGCATTACTTTTTGAGACATGTTCTCACTCTGTATATACAGAGTGGCCTTGAACTCACTGTATAAGACAGGTTGGCTTCAAATGTTCAGTCATCCTCATCCCTCAGCCTCCTGAGTGCTGGGATTACAGGTGTGCCTCACCATACCTGGCTTCTATGCATTTTCAAGCCAATCAAGTTGATGAGATTAACAGTTACAGATCCACTCCTTGTCAACCTCCCATCCAAAAACATCTCCTTAAATCATATTCAACTCCTAAATGCAGAAGCCCACCCAATGTGATGTAACTATATCCATCATACTGCCAAAAACTAACTCCTTCCTCGAAGCCTCAGGAACACTGCCCTGAGTCTCCCATTGCTGCCTTCTCTAATTTCCTGAATCCTATACTGCAGCTCTGGCCTCACTCCCACAGCTTCATGCATCATCCTCTCAGGAAGTCCTGACAGGGACTTCAACCAGGTCATTCACTGGCTGCTTTCCCAGGCCTTCCTTGGAAATCTGAGTTGACTACTCCATAACCCAGTTACCTTTACATTCTGTTTGTCTGCAAAACCAACATCACATGAACTATTCCAACATTTGCCACCAAGTGACCATGTAGT
Organism: Dolichotis patagonum; assembly: GCA_004027295.1. Lineage (NCBI taxonomy): Eukaryota > Metazoa > Chordata > Mammalia > Rodentia > Caviidae > Dolichotis > Dolichotis patagonum. The sequence continues at coordinate 29,620 of PVJX010011488.1, read as the reverse complement.
AGCTAACCATTCACCACCTGTGGACCAAAATAAATCTCTCCTTCTTCAAGTTGTGGATGGCCAAGGGTTTTTTTTTCTTTTACGTGTATTTTTATTTTTCCCAGATCATCTTACCTAAAGGTGCATAGCATTTCTAAAGTTTATGTGGCTCATGTTATGCATATTTGTAAATTAAAGACACTCCCATATGCAAACTGCATTGTATTTGTATATTATTACTTTGAACAGTCACATAAAAATATATTAAAGAAAAGTAGTCCATTGTTTCATGTCATAGATAGTTTCTTGTGTAGCAGGATTCAGTAATTTTTATTCATTTTTGACATATTTTAATACTTATATTCCCAATTTGCTAAATGAGTATGAGGCTGGAATATCCACGATCAAAATGGCAGCAAATTCAGTATCTGATGACAGCTCTTAATTCCAAGATGCCCATTTGTTGTTGCATAAGCAAAGGTTTGTGAAGAGCTAGAGTGGTTTGGGGTCCTGGTGTGGCCTAGCTTGTATCTAGTCAAAAGTACACCTAGTAAAAACAAGCTTACTAGGCTACAGAGCCTGGGTCTACATTTTGGGAAATCATACTAATGTACAAAGCTTTAGGGACTCGGGGACCAGAGGGCATGGGAGAGGTAGCTGCTGCATTTCCTAAGCTGTTCAATAGCAGCCTCTTAAGGGAAGGAGAGTGAGGTATGGATGTGCAGCCACGTGTCCTTCCCTGGGGCTCTCTGCTGGCAATGACTCAGTAACAAAAGATCTAAGTCCTCTGTGGAGCAGGCCGCTGGGGATCATAGTGGCTTCCTCCAAGTGGCCAATCCTAATTTACTTGTGCCTTTTTGTTTATTTCTGCCCATCTCCTGGCTCTCAGTTCTGCCAGTCTTACCAGTGGTACTTTATGTGGCTCTTCTCCCTCTTTTTTTCTAAGAGCAAATATGATAGGTACTTGTCACCATGTAAAAAGTATTCAATATTTGTATCATTGTTCATTTATTCATCAAGGAAACTAAATCAATTTGCTGCCTCTCTCCATGGAATAATAAGATGATGTCATTAATAAGTTTCAAGAGTTATTTTGAATTATTGGTGATAATGTTCTTGCAAATTAATATTATATTTTAAAACTATTGTGAATTCTAATAACACTTTCTTATGTGGAAATTAATTGCTTTTTGAGAAGGACAAGGTTGCAGAAAAGCCTTTTCAGCTATACCTTCAGGGATGATGCTCAGAATTTGATGTTTTTACCTGTGGAAGAAGATGAAGGTCAAAGTGTTAATTTCACTATCATTAATATTATGATTCTAATTACTACCATTATACATTTTTATGGCACGTTTCATCTTAGAGATTCTCAGTAACTAACTGCTTTGTCTACAAGCTGATTAACTCTGCCCTGACTCACAGGAAAATTTCTAGATGAAAAATAAAGTACATTGTCATAATGGGGTTCATATGTCTGCCCAAGAAGTGGAATGAAACAGATGTGACTGGTTTCACTTTTTTTCGAACCTGATATAATATGAGCCAAACAGAAACTGACTAAAAAGTCTTGAAATTATCTCCCTCAGAAAGTGAAGAGTGACAGTATCTGATCCAGCAGTTCCAGGGAGTGCATTCAATTTTGAAAGGCCAGGTAGAGATAAGGGAATATTGGCGCAACCCTCCATATATTCGTTCCCCAATTAACAATGTCATTTTCTGTTTTTCTAAGTGGAGTCTTGGACGCTTGTCTGAGTCTCTGCTTGGAGCCCAGTCCTTGCACAGGTGGTCACTGCTCCAATTTGACAGCCTTGGAAAGATATGGGAATAGGTGGTGAAGGTGATGGAGAAAATGAGAACAATAACATGCATATAAACACAATGAACATACAACTGTTCCTTCGGGGACTACTGTGTTCAAGTTTCTACTTACAGGAACCCATATTTGGTGAGAAGACAAATCACAATCAGGACACTCTAATAGTCTGGTATGGTAGCACATATCTATAATCCTAGTAACCAAGAGTCAGAAAGATCACAAATCCAAGACCAGTCTGAGCAATATAGCAAGACCTTGTCTAAAAGTAAAACGTCAAAGGCAAGACTGGAGACACAATTCAGTGTGAGGCTCTTGGTTCAATCCCTATCACCAAACAACAAAACTACTCTTATAAAAGTCAACTACATGGATTTTCCTATGTGATTTTTTTCTTTAACTTTACACAACTGAATAAACATACATCTGAGGAAGGTATGAATGCAAGGGTCAAAAATAAACTGAACTAAAAAAAATTGAACTTTTCCATTAAAGAATTTTAGACATTTTAAATTTAAGCAAATCTGTTGTTCAGTTCATTGTGGTGGAATACAGACAAGGCAAATATTAAGCAAATGTATGATAATTTATGTGTGCTGTGTGTGATAAGTGGGTATATATGCTAAAGACTTCTTAGTGAAGCACAAGAATGACACATCAGCTTTGCTCTTTATCTTGATAAACGTCTTTACATCTTCCTATTGTGGATAATATTAGAGAATTACCTCAGGGAAAAAAATTAAGAACAAGGGAATTTTGTCAACCTTGAATTATTGTTCTAGTTTGCAGTTACCTTAAACTTAAATCATAATGGTCTGCCCTCTTATGCCAATCAAAAATTCAGACAACAGCCTAACCCAAAGCTTAGTAGCTATTTCAATTCTAGCCAATAATCTACTTTCCAGCTCCTTCTTTGTTTGGTATCTGTTGAAAGAGCAATTGTATTTTGTGCTTGACTGATCTAGGACATGAACAAGGACCATTTTCTGTGGCACAGTTTTCTACTCTGCAGTGAGACTCTTACAAAGAAACTTGGGCTTTCTAGTATCAGAAACTTTGACATTAATTTGCATGTCACTGTCAGACACCAGCCAAAGAGCCTTCTTCTAGCTCTTCCAAGAAGGTTGGATGCTGAGCCATCAATAACTAGCAAAAATGACAAAAAGATAGAGCTATCTGATGAGAACGCTATGGAAACTGTCACTGCAAAGAGCTTATCTCTGCTGAACACATGCAATGTTCCACTGGTAAAATATGTCTTTTGAGTGAAAAGTAATAATGCCACTTGTTTAACTGATGGGGAGTCCATGCAGTCAGATTTTATCTGGATAAAACCAAAGACAGGAACCGATACTGTGAGAGTGTGTATGTGAAGCAATGGAAAAGAGCTGGTTAATATGCCCCATATCAAATAAACTCAATTTTTAGAAGCCACACAAAAGTGAAGAGGAATTTAAACAGTTGTACAAAAATACTCAAAACAATGCTCGTAACAGCTAACAATTGAAAGCAATGAAAATGTTCACCCGTCATATGTCCTACATTGATGCATAACAATTTATCAATAAAATGTGTATTAATCAGATTTTCTTGCTGGGACAAAACATCTGACACACACGACATGAAGAACAGCTTAATTTCTGCATATGATTACATATGACTCACTCTTTGTTTAACTGCCTTTTATGCAGCAACATCATGGCAGAAAGGTGTGCTGAAAGAAAGTCACATATACAGCAGCTGAGGATAACATAGCAGCCAAGGACAAGGGGAAGAGCCAGAGAGGAAGGAGTCAGGGATCAGAAATAGTCATCAAGTTTATACCCACATAATCCATCTAGACTCACCCATAAGTGTGCTTTATTAATCTTCTAGCTAGAGCTCAAGTTGGTTTGGCTCAAGTTGATAATCTGGTTTGAAGTTACCTTAATCTTAAATCTTGGTTATCTGCCATCTTATGCCAATCAAGAGTTCAGACATTAGCTAATAAGCAATTTTATTTTTTAAAAAGAGAACAGACTATTGACACTTTTAACAAAAGAATGAATCTCAAAAACTTTGAGAAAAGAAGTCAGAAATAAAGGCACATGCTGTATGGTTTCAACTCTAAAAACTCTACACAGGCAAACTAATACCAAAAAATTAGTGATTCTATCTGCGGCACAAGTGCTAAAATAGATTATCAAGATTATGAGAAAAATTACCCGCGAAAACGAAATGTGCATTTCCCAACACAGGCTGCCTCCTCCTAGCTCCTATCTATGTAATCAATGCATGATTGTGGAGTTTACCTTATTTCCAGGTGCTATGCTAGACATGGAAATCCAATGACAAAAATAAACTTACCCAATGTCCTAATTGGCAGAAAAGCATAGACTGTAAGAACGTGTATCATAAACCAAATGTACTAAATTGATAATGTGTGGAACAAACTTCTTTAAAAGATACGTTTTGTTCATCACACACCTTTAAACCCTCACCCTTGGCTTACCTAGGGAGAAATGTACTAGCCCTGATTTCAGTCAATAGATGCTAATCTTCTGTAAGGAAGACACAGAGTCTGAACCTTGTCCTTAAAGAAAATCATCAAAAAGAAACAAGCCTTATCTCCAAAACTCACCCACACTGCAACTCTTTCAGGAGCAAGCCGTATCTCAAAAACTCTATCCCACTGGGACTCTTTCAGGAAATTCAAGAATTTTTTTTTTCTTTGTTAAAGTAATAGTCCGAGTAGTTGTTTTCACTTCTGTGTTTTTTGTCACACTATTGTGAATTCCTTGAGGACAGAGCATTCCATTATTTATCCTGACATCCACTGAGCCCCAAAATGGTACTTACACCCTTGCCTACTGCCAGGAAGAGTATGCATTGCATGACAATCTGGCCCTTTTCTATCAGCCACTACTACATTCTGACTCCAGCATCTGTAGACCTATCTAATACAGAAGTTCTATAGTCTGGTACAGTTTATACTCTAGAAGGATAATGAGCCGTATGCAAGGCTCTAATAAAATATAGAAAACGTTGGTCTTAAATTACCCTAGAGTCTCCAACTTCAAATATTCTTCCATGGCCTCAGGATGAACCCATTCTAGCTCAGTGTTAGTCTATCATGTCCAATCGAGTGATCAGATCAAATCTCGTACTCTTAAAAGAAAAAAGTAGTATGGAAGAGATGAAACTATCAGATTCATCACATTATCACTGGCCTCCTAGTCATCTGAACAAAGAACAAAATATCCCTACAGGCTAAACTCTGACATTCCACTGTGAAATTATAAGATTTGGCAAAGTAAAACTGATTTTTATGGGAAAATAATCCTCATTTAAAATGCTTGGAATTATACTATGGCAAAATAGTCTCTGAAAAAATAGACAATTCAAGTTGACTACTATCAGATAAACAAAAAGCCTAAACTTCCACTGAACATTTTTATATTTCTATTCAGTAACACTGCAGTGTAGACAAGAGTTTATCTAGAAAGAACAGAGATTGTGTATGTGTTTTCTTGGCACCACCAACCTGCTTAGTTTGATGGGAGATAATATCTTCCAAGATGCTTATAGTCTAAGCACTGACTGATTGGAAAACCTCCTCTCACCCCACATCCTCACTTCTACCATTATTTAACCAAAAAGTTAGGTACTGTGTAAACAACCTACACTGGAGCCTCAGGCATAACAAAATAAAGGCTTTAATACTCCCTTGGTATTGCTACCACTATTTTGTAATTTCTTAAAATGTATAGCATATCGCTGAGCGCATATTTGGATTTCATCAGAATAACAACTGAAACAAATAAACTTTTAGTACCAAATATATTCATACATTTTTGCCATGAGCATGTGTTCAGGTTAAGAGCATGTATTCAGGACCCACGATATAGCCTCAGGCTTTTTCTCTTTTTCAAGTTCAATCACAAGTTACAAAGAGCCTTCATTATGAAAATTTAATTGAGCCACGTGATTTTCGTGTCAATATCCACTGTGAAATAGTTTGCCTCTCCCAATTGAAAAGATATTATTCTTAGTTATAGTTACAAGATTCTACAGCTTTCATTATTCCCTATCATTCTGAAATAGATCTGGCTTCTGGCAAAATTGAGTCAGTAAGTAGAATTTATTTCTTTTTCCTTGTGATTGTTTTATTTTCCTAAAAAAAAGCAGTGCAATGTGGAAAATGAAGCAGGACTGGAATAAATGGCTGTCTACTCAACAAACTTTAAGTAAATTTTATGCCTGGTGCTGCCATTGGTATTCAATATCAGTAGATATTTTACCTTGAATAATCACTGATGGACATTGATTTTTGGCTTTGCTCTTCACAGCACAGCAAAATTAATGTGAAAGTCAGACCCAAATGAGTCCCAATGGTGTCCTCCGATCTCTGCTGAGAAGCACATTTCAAATACAGCCGAAATGGCAACCAGCTGAGACCCAGTGTATCTTGTATTGTAACAATTAATGGGTAGGAATAGCCCTCACAGGAGCGCTCAGGTTACCTTTATATCAACTTTGGAGGTTAGAGTCTGAAATAGTTCATTGAGGTTAATATGTAGTGGTTTTATGATTTGATTAATCCTCACCAATTAAAATGATGATGTTTCTCTTTTTCCACATTATATGTTCATAATTATTCTTTTGGGTATGCGGATATAACTATGAAATGTCAACAAGGGGGCAATAATTATATAAGAGTTTAGAGTCAGGGAAAAATATTTTCCTGAATGCAATTTTAAACAAGAGAAAAGAATAGAATGTAATACAGTGTTTAGTGGGAATAACAGAGGTAAACACAAGAATGGTATAGTTCATTATCTGTGCTTCAAAAAGGTATGTTGGTGATCTACCATGTCTACAGTGCCTGTGAACTCTAACATACTGTTTATTTGATCAAACTAATTCAGAACATGTGATGTCCTACCTCCTAGACAATCCTCCTAGGTGAACACTGAATTATTAAATAGGATGAATCTTCACAAATAAAGAATCCTTCTTTATCTTTTTTTTCATTCCCAGCATCTAACCCAATTCTGCAAGAAAAAGGGAAAATTTTAGGGTAAAACAAATAAAAGACTGGTCACTCAGCCATCCTTGGCCAGTTATTTTCTATTATTAGACACAGCATTAATGCATGATATCAGGACTCAGGGTGGGTGAGGGGAATAGAAGCCCCAGAACTCAGGTAAGAAAGCTCTAAGAAGCAGTCTGCAAAGTCTACCAGAGTTTCGTAGATGTATTCACCCCAGGGTTGACAATAATAATCATCTGATTTAATACCCTATATGTTTTCTTTTTCCTTGCCCTGTTTGACTTTTGCACTCCCTTCTGGTGCCTCCTGGAATCACTTTTCATATATATACCACATGTACTTCTTGTCATAGCTCTGCTTCTAGGGAAAATCAAATTAGGAAACATTTTTGGTCTATATGCCTAAAGGTGCTGAGAAAAAACAAACAAAACAAAAAATTGATGGTACTTGGCTTTCTACGCTACAATGTGATTTAAAAGGAAATGCAACAAGAAAGCTATAATGTTCAGTCCCAGTATCTGCAACTAAACACCTCTGAATCGTAATATATTCTCCAGCATGTACGTTAATTGTAGATCTCCTGTAGGTGTTTGTATTGCACTTACAACACCTGCTCCTGGACTAAAGCAGTTTGCACAAAAGCAAGAATATTCTACACAGTGAATCAATTGCTTTCTGGACAGAAAACATCCTCTCATTCATCTCCAATCTTATCTTTTGAGATGTTTATACAACATATACAGGAGAAGAGATCTGGCAATTATTTGGTATAATTTAATCCAAATAGCTGGAAAATAAAGTAACAAAAAGCATAAAGTTACACAGGGACGAAATTTCATCTGTGTTAATGATACAACTGCCAAATAACTGCTTTAATTTCTCCAGAATCTTTGCCTTCCTTAATGTAAGCAGTAGTAATATCTTTGGATTTCCTTTTGATCGTTTCAACAATCAAAAGAGTTTTGATTAATTTCATTCATTTTCTCATTCTCTTACCATCTCTGCATTTGGAAACATGTCAAATATCAAGTCTAGATTACTCTATATTTAAAGTAAATGCTTCCATTAATAATCAATGGAAGGGGAGGGAAGCAAAAAGATTAGAGGATGCTTGAAGGAACATATAGCTAATTAAATTTATTATCACTCATGTGACCTTGAAGAAAGTTCTTGATCCCTCTAAGTCAATTTTTTTCTTCTGTGTAATAGAAATAATAATTCCCAATTTTCAGAGGGTTTTTGAAAATTAGAAATAAAATAATTAATGCTGCCAGCATATCGAAAGTGCCCAAAGTTATAATTTTTGTTTTGGTATCACTCAATCTTTCTAGGCTAATATCTAGTCCAGCTGTATTAATTGCCTTTGAAATGGCGTATGCTTCTTTGGAAGGCTTTGCCTTCCATGTTTCTCTTAATTCACACAGGATCCATTTTAGCCAAGGCTTTCATATGCTTACAATTTCAATCAAGTCAACAAAGAAAACTTTGCATGGTTAGCTGATGAGCTACTACTGGAGGTGCCTGTTTCCTTTCTGTAGAGATGATCTCTACAGAAAGAAAAAACAATTTTAAGATAAACCTAACAACTTCATAAAATGTAATATGTCACTCAATTTGGGAAGAAAAACAAATTTGAAATTATTATTTGGAGCTTATAGTTTACAATTCAGTCTACTAAACTTCCGGCTATACCAAGTAGCTATCATAGTATTCCAAAGAATAAATATCATAATTAAAGTACCTGGCACAGTAGCTGGTACAAAAGGCACTGCAAAATGTATGACAACTTCTTTACAAAAGAAAAACATACTGTATTATTATTATTATTATTATTATTATATCAAGACATAAGATAATTTGTGCCAATATACATTATTTTGCCCTAACTTTATACACCAGAGATACTGAATATGCTTTTTCTTATACATTTAATATTCAGATATATCTTTCATAATGAAGTAGTATTTAAAATTCCTCCTTCATTTTTTTGCTCATAACTGCATTTGCTTTCTGTCTTAAAACTAAACCATAGGGAAATAGTCCTAACCATTCATTTGCAGAGATTTAAACATAAGATTTTTGGTTTTAGGAGAGAGTAAAATATACCAGTCTTAGGAATTGTTTCCTCCTCTGGACTCACATTGTCATATTAAATGCATCCTATGGTACACAGCCCAATTTGTACAGCTGATCTGGGTTAACAAAAACCAATTTTATGTCTAGAAAACAGTCCCAAGCTTTCCATTTACGATTTGTATTCCCAGAGGTATGTAATCCTACAAAAAGAAAAGACTTCTTCTACCCCGTTAAAGGTCCAAAAGGTCATAACATTTCAGAGCTATGCCAAAATAAACAGTGCACATCCAACACACACACAAACACACACACATACATACAAACAGAGAGAGAGAGAGAGAGAGAGAGAGGATTACAGCAGGCATTTTTATTTAATATGCCATTCACTTTATTTTAATTTAAAAACTTTCCACCAAGCAACTGATTGGAAAAGTTAGTGCTATGTGCAAAGAACCTTTTATTTTCAATTAGTTATGCCCATTAAATAAATGAATGTGAGGATTTTGGCCCTCTCTACCCTCAAATTAGCAGGTACGTTAACTAAATATGAATGATAAATCATTTAGTAATTCATAAGAAAATAAATATGACATAAAAGATAATTACAAATTTATACTGTTTGCCTTCCTCTCAATTATAACTGTAGAAGAGAGATGCCCCTGTAGGTTGTTGATTGGGATGTAAATGAAAATGGGAAGCTGATTTTATGAGCCCAATCCCTGGGCTTGGTAAGCTTGGACTTCACCACTGTAAATTAATCCAGCAATCATCATTCTACACTATAAACTCTCCATCCTGAAAACAGGATGGGAGTCAAAACTCCTTTCCTATTTCAATAATAACCTATCATCTGGCATATACCAAAAGGTACCAAGGCCAAATTCTTTGTAAGAAAATGAATATTAGATCTCATTGTGTGAATAGTAATTAAATTTGGCTGTTTAACTACACTAGATATGACAGTCTGTTAGGAAATTTTCCATCAAAGAACTAAAATATTTGGATACATTACATTCAGATTGGGTTTGAAGGACCTTCTGTATGAAACACAGGCATGATCTCAGAACTGTCTTTGTAGAACCATGAGTACATGGACATGTGTGAAGGCATAAAGCATCTACAGATTTTGTGATCTCAAATAATTCTCTAAGAGAGTAAACATTTCCAAGAGAAAGAATGTTTAGCAAGTTTATCTAGCTGGTTTTCATGACATTTCCATCAAGTTGAACTGTTATCATTTTAGGTATGGAAGCTGAAGCTCAAAACACACCCATAACATAATAAGTCACAAGATGAAGCAGACTGTATTTTCCAAAGACAGTCTTAACAAAACTTCCTACCCACAGGCACTTCTACAATGTAACCTTGAGATGAGAATTATGCCTTATTTTGAGTAATCGGTGACTACTCTTAACCAAAAGATATGGCAGAAGTGATGGAATTTGATTTCCAAGGTCAGTGCCTTGTTCTCTTGGGATTCTCATTCTAGGAGAAGACAGTTACCATTTAAAGTCCAACTAGATAGCCACATCTTCCTGCTCTAGTTAATAGACCTCACTGAGCTCCCATCCAACAGCCACCATGAACTGCTAGTCACACAAGTGAACTATCTTAGATATTCCATCCAGCTGATCCTTAAAATGATCCATACCAGACAACATCTACCTGCAATAACATAAAAATACTCCAAGGGAAGACTTTCCCACTTGGCTCTTTGAAACTTAAGAAATTTTGATTCATAATATTACAAACAAAATAATGTATAACATTTCTTTGTCTTTAAAAGTCTGTTATGATTTGTATTTGGATGTCCCTGCAAAGCCCCATACGGTCACAGGGGATTTGCTTTTTGAGGATGGCTGAATCTAGAGTTCGTCATTAGTTCAGGCTCTAGTGCTAGAGCTGGGGGTGTAAGTGCCATACTTACCATAGGACAGGTACCCTGTATATAATACAAGGGAGGGAAAGAGACTCGCTCTCCTCTTTTGCTCCTGTTGCTTTTGCAACCTTCTGCCACCATGAATGGTTTTCCTTCTATCAAGCCACCCTGTCTTAGAGCCAGCTGATTGTGGACTGAAATCTCCACAGATTGTGAGCTAAATAAACCTTTCACTCTTTAACTTTGGGTGTTGAGTATTTAGTCCCAGAAATGAGAGAAAAGTAACTAAGACAGACTCAGAGATATCACTCAATCTGTTATTAAGATTAGAGACAATAATAAGATATATACAGGTAGTAAATCATCAAGCCATGGTTTTGAGTCATGTTTTTATTAAAGTATGTTAATCAGATTTCCATTTTATAGCACATATTTGAGATCATTGACTCATAAACAGAAAAAAGTTCATTTTGGCTTACAGTTTTAGAACATTATTCTGTGATTAGTTGAACTCATTTCTTTTGGGCTTCTAGCAAAGCAGCACATCATAGCAGGAAGCACACGGTGGAACAAAGCCACTCACCTTACCTCATGGCTAGAAATAAAAAGAAAGGAAGACAAAAGAGCAAGGGTCAGCCCCACCTCTTGAAGTTTCCACCATTTCCTAACAGTTCCATGAGTTGGCTTTCACCCATTGACCTTTGGGAGTCACTTATCCAAACCACAGAAACAAAGCTGTCATTTTTCCTTTTATTTGAAATATTAAATTTCAGTATCAAGACCATAGCGCTGTCAAATTACCTTTCCTTTAGTGGTTGAATAGGTAGCTAAAACTAAGACTAGGGTGGAACTGAGGTAATAGTATGATATAGAATTCTTTATTAATCCATTTTCTATTAAAATGAAACACCTGAGGCTGAGTGCTTTATAAAGTAAAAAGATTGTTCAGCTCATGATTCTGGTGGTCAGAGGTGAGGGGTCCAAATAACATGGAACCCTGATGATAGTCCTTAGCTGCATCACAACATGGTGAAGAAACTGGAAGGAAGTTGGCCCCATGCAGAAGGAAGAGATCACGTGGTGAGACAGGAAGCCCAGAGGACTTCAAGACCAAGCTTGCTCTTTGTATAACAATCTGCTCTTGAGGGAACTAAGCAGGGTCCCCTGAGACTTACATAATTTCCTCCTGAGGGTGCTGCTCCAGGGATCTAATCACTTTTCACCAGGTCCTGCTTCTTAAAGGCTCTACAACTCAACACTGCCACAATGGGGACCAATCTTCCAGCATTTTACATTCAAACCACATCCAAACTGTAGCAGATACTGAGGCATAATATTCAGTAAATCTGTAAGCTAAACCTGAGGTACAAAGGGAGTCTGAAATCTAGCTCAGTTCTTACGGTTCAGTGACTACTTAGAAAATGTAAGCATGTACCAAAATAAAGGTCTCTACCTTATCCCCACGTTCCTGAAACACCCTCTTTTATGTAACTTGGAAGTCAAAAAGAGCATATATTTGAAAAAAGAAAAGCTATTTGTATTGTAGCTTCAATAGAACCCACATAAGGGATGGGGCAGGTAATGGGTATAGAAATCAAGTGATATTAAACATCTTTGATAAAGGCAATGCAGAGCAATTGAATTGTTCTTATCAATCATGACCAAAAGATACATTAATTATCCATCATGAACAAAAATTCAGAAAGTGGAGGTGACACTTAATTTCTACTCCCCCAGAAAGCTTTGTCAAGTTCTCTACAGACAAGAGAGCCACATATGAAATATGTGAAATGATGGTATAATTAACTTTCTTTTTGCTTAAGTACATGTATTTCTACAAAAATTCTGAGGCATCATAAAGACAAGAAGAATCAAGATATAAGAGACACACAGCAAACTTTTGCTATAAAAATAGCCAAACTGTAAAATTCATTTACTCCTTTGCAAACAAAAAGTGCACAATTAGAGAAGTAAAGTGATTTGCTCTAAGCCACACTAGAGTAATATGTGATTTGGGGGCTTTTCAAGTTAGAATTATAATTTCTCTTACTGTGCAGTGAAGACAGAAAAAAGCAAAGTTAGAAAATGAAGACTAGTTGGGCACAGTAGCATACCTGGGATCTCAACACTCTGGAAATTTGAGGCAGGAAGACTATAAGTATGAGACCAGCCCAGGTGACTTAGTGTCTTAAGAAGACTCTGTCTCAAAATTTAAAAGTTTAGAAATTTAAAAAGGAATAGAGAAAAGCATGAAAGCTCTGGGTTCAGTCTCCAATACTAGGAAAAAAAAAACCTGAAGATTAAGCTCAGGATAGTTCTTGAAATGCAGAATCTGTAAAAATGAATGATAAAACACTCCCTTGCCCCTACCCAAAATTTCCATCCGTAAAATATCCAAGCTGATTAGGCTTCATGTCCCTTCATCATCTGATTTTCTGTATCCTTTATTCCTTTTGCCTTGAATTGAATTAAAGCTGAAATCCTTAATACTTACCCTACTTAATTCCTGAGATCATCTTTGTACATACTGCCTTTTGGGCCTGTAGCTCACCTCCAAGCCACATACGTGTAACCAAATCATGTACTGTTATTTTTAAATCTTGCATGCATTTGTCTTAATTCCTTGACAAGATCAAAGCCTAGTAAGGGTTATTCACATTCATCTATGCTTTTAAGCTATATTTCTCTCCTTTGCACTTGTCAAGAAACTTAGACAATCAAACTAAAATAGTTCAGAGAGAAAATGTGGCTGGATCTGATTTTTGCCAGGAATCTTTTCCCTGATTAAATGGAGTTTGAGAATGACATGAAAAGAAATGGAATGACTGGAATTTTCAGAAAAAGTAGGGAGAATGGAATCCCATGAAATTGAAAGTATACGCATTTCAAAATTCAATTCTTTTATCTTTCAGTCAAACACTATTTTCACCTGCAATTTAAAAGTTACTCTTTAATCAGGCTCCTGCTCTGCCCCAAGCATTCTGTTGTGCGCTTATTTATGAAGTATTTTGATAATTAATAGGTTTTTGTAGAAATGTTAGCTAAAAATGGAGACACCAGGGTGGCCAAATAGCAGGCCAGGTTAAATCCAATGAACCTTGGGGGTTTTTTCTTATCACAAGACAAATGATGTAAAGCAGCAGTAGTCGTGGAAAGACAATTTTGTACTGAACACTCTATCCCAGATACAAACGAATGTCTGGAGTACTATAATGTTGCCCTCTACTCTCTCATAGCACTTAGTTCTTCCAAGGAAAGATTTCTATCTTGTAAAAGATAACACCTTAATAAAAAATAAAGAAGTTTATTTTAACTGTCTTTGGGGGCATTGAAGGAAGGGTCTAGATGTTTACAGCTTTTAACTTTTTTTAAACCCAGGTACTCTGCAGTTGAGTTGGTTATAAGCATTCGTTCTTTCTTTCTTCTAATTTCTTTTTTAGTTTAGTCTTTGGTATTAAATTGATTATCACCCATATCAGTTAAGCAAAAACTTACTCTTTTAAAACTTTTCAGCAAATCTCACAATTCTAAATGTCCCCCTGAAAGTCATATCTTGAAACTCGAACTGCCCGTGATGGTATTAGGACTAAGGTCTTTGCTAGGTGACTAAGTCAGGAGGGCAGAACTTTCACAAATGGCATTAATGCCCTTATAAAAGAGATTGTGGAGGGCTTCCTTGCCTTCCCACCACATAAGGATGCAAAGAGAAGATGGCAGCCTATGAAGGAGCAAGCAGATGCTCAGGGGGCACAAAATCGCTGTAGCTTTCCCCTGGACTTCCCAGCCTCCAGAACTATGCAAAATATATTTCTGTTGTTTTAGCCACCAGGTATATGGGATTTTGTTATAGTAAACTGAATGAACTAAAACACCTGCTACTTTCTAATCATTTATGTAGAATGTTAGCATCAAATGCATGGCTCTGACACTAAACCAACTGAGTTAAAATTCTCAGCTCTGTCACTCATTGCCATAGGACCATGGACACACTGTTTAGTCTTTGGCTTTAGCTTACCTATTTGTAAAATGAGAAATAATAATATATACCTCATAAGGTCTTTTAAAGTATTAAGCAGAGTAATTCAGGAGATTCCTACTCCATCTTAAGTCCTTTCCATAAGTATCGGAATGGAAGATTCAAGCAGGCAGCAATTTTGTCTGTTTTATTCACTGGTGTGGGTGCTAAAGCTAGAAGAGGGTCGAGCTCCATGTGTGAGAAGTGATATGTGCAGAAGTGTGACTGCAGTCATAGTCAGAAGAGGAAGGACAGCAGGGATTAGTTAGACTAGTGGTTCCCAAGAAGTAACCTGTGCCTGGAGATGTAACTCTGTGGCCCAGTGGCTGCCTGGAAAGTACGAGGCCCTGAGTTCGGTTTCCAGTACCAAAAAGAAGTAACCTGGAGCCAGCAGCAGCAGCACATGGAAACC
The DNA here is from genome assembly GCA_004027295.1 of Dolichotis patagonum. Taxonomy (NCBI): domain Eukaryota; kingdom Metazoa; phylum Chordata; class Mammalia; order Rodentia; family Caviidae; genus Dolichotis; species Dolichotis patagonum. The sequence goes on along the minus strand of PVJX010011488.1, from coordinate 14,411 downwards.
TGAACAACGTGCAAACTATTGCTTGCCCCCAGAACTCCCCAGAATGACAGCATCAGAAAGCCTGGGAATGGACATGTCCAAAGATGGTGGGCCAGTAGGTAGCAGGATAGGGATCCTCTCTGAGAGAGACAGCTCAAATGTCAGAGTAGAACACCCTGGAGAGACCCAAACAGAGGGAGATGGACTCTATCAACCCAGGAAGAAACTAAAGTGAAGAAAACTGCTCACATATGAAGTCCTGGGGCTACCATTAGAGAAGCTAAGATCACCAAGCACAGTGCCAAGCCACCTGATTCCTACCCGAGACTGACCTGACCCACTGAACTGCACTGATGTGACTGGCTTGAGCAGCCCTGAGCATGGAGCTGAGCAGCCCTGCACATGGCTCCCCCGGAACCGGCCCTGCACACGACCACCAAGAGGCACCATGAATTCGCCGCAGCCACCCTGAGGTCAGAGGTCAGGGAGCGCAGAAGTTCTCAGGGACCAGCTTCAACACACAGTGAGTGATGGGAATAAAATCCTCCCACGGGAAGGGGGCAACCAACTGGACGACATGTTGGATTTGGGCAGGACAGCCCTAACTCCATAAGGAAGTGGCTTCAGTTGGTTACTCCCTTCACCAAGAGGATTGGTGGGAGCTGCTTGGACTGGGCTGTGCCCCTGGCCTGGACCCAGTGGGTCACTACAAATTAATTCCCTGAGCATGATGCACACTGATGCAGTGAAGGCCCACAAAGGTTACTGGCCCAGAGCGGAGGAGCCAGCGCACACTGCCTTTGCTTGAACCTTAATCTCTGATAGCAGACTGCAGAGGGCAGAAGCCCCTAGCCTGGTGCTCCAGAGGAACCTTAACCAACAAGAAAAGGGGCTGGGAATTGCACTATACACTTAAATGGAAGGAACCAAAAACATGATGAGAGAGACAAATAAGAAAAAAACCCCAGCCCCCAACCTTGGGAGTATTGATCCAGGAGAGGTAAATACAAAAGAGATTGAGGGCAGCAAACATGCAATATCAAACACAGTGTCAGCGGACATAAAGAGATATCTTCAGGACCTTGTAAATGAGATCAAAACTGAAATATTAATTCAAATTAAACAAGAGATAAGTAGATAAATAAAAGAAAGGCTGGGCACCTCTCAAGAAGACACAGACAGAAGAATGGAGGAACACGAAAGGAGAGAAACACTCAATGAAGAATATAAAACTTAGAATTCATGAAGCAGATTCAAAGAGATAACCAGCAAACTAAAGACTCCATAGAAAGTTGGCAAAACTGCTTGAAAGAAACCAAAGATAGACTATCAAAAATTGAACAAAGTCTTGCAATGTGTGATCATGAAAGGGAAGATCTCTTAAAAATAAAAAGGGAGCAGGCAGTAACCATACAAAGACTAGAGGATGACAAGAGGATCTATAACTTAAGAATAAAGCATGTGAATGAAGAAGCAGGAGTCAAAACAGAGGAATTGTAAAGGCTATTCACAGAAATTATTAAGGAAAACTTCTCAAACATAGGAAAAGGAAATGATATGCAGAGGTATGAAGCATACAGAACTCCAGCCACCTACAACTAAAACAGAGCTACACCTAGACACATAATAATCAAGATCCCAGAAATTCAATATAAGAACAGAATATTAAAAGCCATCAGAAAAATGAAACAGATCACCTATAAAGGAAAATCCATCAAAATCATGGCAGACTTCTCCACACAGACAATCAAATCAAGAAGAGCTTGGAGTGAAGTAATTCAAGCACTGAAGGAGAACAAACTTCAGCCCAGATTTATGTATCCTGCAAAACTCTCTCTAGAAATTAATGGAGAAGCAAGATGCTTCCATGACAAAGAGGAACTGGGAGAATTTGTGACCACCAATCCAACCCTACAAAAAATACTGAAGGACATTTGAGAGAGAGAGAGAGAGAACAAGAATACAAGCATTTCAGGAACAGTGGTAGAGAGGCCTCAGTGAATGTGGCAGACAGTGGAGTGGAACAGAAAAATTGACAACCGATGGCAGAAAAACAGAATAGCAGAAATAAGGCAGAGAAGATTGGCTGTAATCTCTAGTATAGCTGGCCTTGAAACATTAACAGAGAGAAACACAGGCAGAGTAGATCAGGAGATAGGGTCCATTGAGAGGCTCTATATAGGGAGGCAGTGGGACCCAAAATAAGCAGCGCACCCTATGGGAGTGAAAGGGGAGGAATTATCTAAAAAAAGAAGGAAGAGGATAATGTTAATTGACTAACAAGATTTAAAATTTACATTATTCTCACCACTCTGTTTAGATGGATTACATGGTGTTTCAGTTTGTCTACTTACACTAGACTTGAGGACATGGTCAGCTATCCCAAAAATAAGAGGACATATTATGGTAATCATCCTTAATTTCCTATCAGCTTAATCTGAAGCCCTGTATAACTTATAGTGCCCTATTATGACTGATCTTATTTGAATCTGGTTTGTTAGTTTGCTGTTTTGTATTGACTGATTTTATTTCAATCTGTTATGATTGATAGCATCAGGTCTAAGAGTATAGGCAGCTACACTGAAGATGAAAAGATTCACTAAGATACCCAGTCTGGTTTGATTATTACTTGCTTTTGAAGTCTTATAATGTCTCCAATGCTTCATTTTTATTAATGTTGTTATACTCTGCTGAGACACCATGGTAACCATTGTAGATCACCTTGTATTTTGGTTTTATATGACTTTTTGCTTTATGCTTTTCTAGGCATTGTTTTGTTTTGTCTTGCTTTGTTTTGTTTTTCCCTCTGTCTTAGTTACTTTTTATTCGTCACTGAGAAAAAATACCTGATGCCAAAGTTGGGAAAGGAAAGATTTATTTCTTACAGTTTTTGGAGGTTTCAGTCCATACTCAGTTGGCTCCAAGGCAGGGTGGCATGGTGGGGCCACAGTTCATGGCGGCTGCAAACAGCAAGGCAGAAACTGGCAAGAGAGAGACACACCTTCTTCCTGACATTACATCACATCCTGGCTCCACCCCCTAGGAGGGTGTAGCACTGACACCACCAATCCAAGTACTAGACAATGAACCAATCACAAATGCACAATGCAAATACATGAGGCCTGAGGGCCACTGACATAAACCATGAAACCCTCTAACACAGAAAGGACAGATATGCATGTAGAGACTCATGCATGTGTAGAGCTTATAAACAGTTTACAAGAACCAACTATATAACACATGTTGAAATGAACAACTACTTTTAAGAAAAAGAGACACTACAGTACCCAGTGCTGATTCCATAATGTCATGATGTGAAATCCAGCAAAACTATCATTTTTTTGTTCAAAGTGATTTTAGCTTGTTTTGTTTTGTAAGTTCAACACACATGAAGGTATGGAGAGCTGTTTTGAAGAGAATGAGAGACACTATGACAGCCATATTTGGCTTCCCTATTGTCTGGTCCTGAAGACCTGAAATGCCCTCCTCATCCTGCTCAGATAAATTCCATACTATGTTGTTTCATGTGAATTCCCTGTATGTGACAATATGGACAACTATTTGGAAGAAAACAAGAGCCAATATGATAGAGAGTGAATATCTCTGATTGTCTAGATTTGAAATTTATGTCTCTTACATTGCTTTCTTGTGACCTGCTTTGTTCTGTTTTGTTGTGTTTAATTTTACACTTTTGATACAACTGCATGTGTATCTGAGTGAGTAAGATGGATGACCATATTGCTGTTTTTGTCAGATCGTGGAGCAGAACTGTTAACAGTCTCACTGTTTGAATGTCTATTTTATGTGTTCTAACTTTGTAATTTGAACAACTATTTCCATGAAGTCAGTATGTAATTTGTCAAATAATAATTTCTTAGCTTTTTGTTGTTGTTGTTGTTCTTTTTCTTTTTTCCTTGGAATTCTATATTGCTGCTACCCTTTATTCTGTTTTATTTCTCTTTAAATAAAATTTTAAAAAAAGAAAGCATGGGTATGCAATCTTGCAATTGATGCTGAAAAAGCTTGCTAGAATACATCTTCAGTAAATAAATAGTGTCTGCCATATAATAGGGGCCAAGTACATAGTTATTCACTAAGTATATAATTTATTTTGTTTATTTTATTTTCATAACAAGGTAGACTCTGCTCAAATTGTTATTCCAGAAAATTATGAAGAGTTAACTAAATATGAATGTTAAATTCTGCCCTTGACCAAATAAATTAGACTAACATTTAATCATACCACTGAAGTAGCCCACCAGAATAAAAACATATCCCAGGAAATTACAAAGTGAGTTGCAGTAATATTTGTGATCATAGGAAACATTTACTAACCATTTACTATTACCTAGGAACCTACCTACATAACCTTACTGAATGCTAGGATAACCTTTTAGTATACATTGATTTATCCTGATTTTACAGCTTAGGACCTTGAAAATCAGGAAAATTGAGTCACTTGTCCAAGGTCCAACACCTGGAAAGTAACAGAGCCAAGCATGGAAACCAAAGACATCAGATTCCAGAGACCAAGTTTCTCTAAGTGCTATTGTATCCAATTAATAAACAATGCATTCTAAGTCTAAATTATGTCAGACTCTATTCTAAGTACACTGCATATAAACATGTGATTGAAAATGATTTAGATGAAATAATGGTAGAACTGCAATAGGAAAATAAAAGACGGTGGTCATCTTAGGGACAAATGGAGAGGGAGAGCAACACAGAGTGAGTCCTGTTGAGATATTTTCATAATATGTTGGGATCAGTCCCTAATTGCCACTGATGGGCAGTGACTCACAAAGTTCAAGGAGACAGTGAAAGTTCAACCTATAACAATAATATCTCTTTAGTTTAATGCACAGTGATAGACACGGGTCTAGATTTAGTATTCAGCATGACGAAAGCCAGTTTTTCTAGCACAATTCATTAAAGAAGCTAGCTTTCTTCCAGTGAACATGTTTGTTCCCTTTGTCAAAGATAAGGTGGCTGAGTATGTTTGTAGTTGTGTCTGCGTCTTCTAATCTATTCCATTGATCCTCAGGTCTGGTTTTTTGCCACTACCATGGTGATTTTATCACAGTAGCTTTGTAGAATAATATCAAGTCAGAGATTGTGAAGCCTCCTGCTTTACCTATGTTGCCTAGGATTGTCTTTGCTATTTTAGGTCTTTTCTGGTTTCAGAAGAATTTTAGGAATTTTTTCTCTAGTACTGTGAGGTATACTAATGGTATTTTGATTGGAATTGCATTAAATCTGTATAACAATTTTGGGAGTATGGCCATTTTCACAATGTTCCTACCCAAAAGCAAGGAATATCTTTCCATTTTCTGATATCCTCTTCAATCTCCTTTATCAGATATTATAATTTTCAATGTATAGATCCTTTATTTCCTTTGTTAGATTGATTCCTAAGTATTTCATTTATTTGGATGCTATTGTGAAAGATATGGTTTCCCTAATTCTCTCTGTCATTTAGTTGTTCGTGTGCAGGAATACTATTGATTTTTGAGTGTTGACTTTGTAACCAGCTACACTACTGAACTTGGTTATTAAATCTAGAAGTCTTTTGGTGGACTTTTTGAGATCTTCTATATAGAGTATCATGTCATCTGCAAATAATGATAGTTGAACTTCTCCCTTTCCTATACTTACTCCTTTTATTTCCCTCTCTTGTCTAATCATTCTAGGTAGTGTTTCCAGAACTATATTGAATAGGAGACTTCCTTGTTTTGTTCCTGATTTAGCGTGAAAGCTTTCAGTTTTTGTCCATTTAGTCTGATGTTGGCTGCTGATTTGTCACAGATAGCCTTCAACAGATTAAAATGAAGGACAACTATTCTGATATTCTGTAGGTTTTTTTTAGCATGAATGAGTGCTGGCTTTTTAAAAATGCACTGAAGTAAAAGTGGATAAAGATTTAAATATTAAAACAGAAACACTAAATCTGCTGGAAGAGAAAGTAGGTAGAAATCTTGAAGATGTAGGTATATGTAGAGTTTGTGAACAAAACCCAAAAAATTTAGTCAGTTGTCCGTTAGACAAAGGACTTCTAACTGGAACATATAAAGAGTTGAAAAAAATCAAATGAGATACATATGGAAAATGAATATATGAAAAATTGTTCACTATCAATTGTCATTCAAGAGATGCAAATGAAAACAATGTTGAGATTCCATCTTACCCCAGAAACAAAAAATCAACCAATAACAAATGCTGGAGGGGCTGTGGAGAAAAAGGAACACTTCTTCACTGTTGGTGGGAGTATAGACTTTGTGTAAATCAGTGTGGAGATTTCTCAAAAAATTATAATTAGAGATCCAATTCTACCCAGCTATTCCTCTTCTAGGTATCTTCCCAGTAGAATTAAAAACATTGAAACACAGCAATATATGTGCACCCATGTTTATAGCAGCACAATTTGTAATAGGTAAATCTTGGAAACAACCCAAATGCCCATCAACTAAGGAACAGATAAAAAAAATATGTGGTATCTTTATAGAATGGAGTACTACCAAGCCATAAAGAAGGATAAACTTGAGACTTTTATAGGTAAATGGATGCAACTCAAGACCATACTCATAAATGAACTAAATCAGATTCACATATGTAAATACCATTTTGTCTCCCTGGTATGAGCAAATGGAAGAGTAAGTAAGTTTTAAAATGTACAACAGATATTGTGAAATGAGAAGAAACTGTGCAAAAGGAAACAAGAAGCAGAATGGGTAAAAGGGGAAAGAACAGTAGGGAAAAGGGGAAAAATGCAAGTCAGTTATACTATTAGTGTCTTTTAGTTCACTAAAAATGAAGGTGTGTGCTAATAGTGATTGGAGAATTTTTATGCTCATATGTTGTACCCTAAGCAACTACTTTAAAAATAACAACATGTAATATATTAATGATTGTTAATCTCCCATTATTTTGTAATGAATTTTTGTTTTACCTTTTTTCCATAAAATAAAGATTAAAAACATAATAGTATCTGTGTGCTTTCCTCTAGTGCATGACACTGAAAAATATTTGTACTAGCTGGAATATATCTATAATTTTGTTTTAATCCATCCATACACTGAATTGTGTATATATTCTCCTGAGAAATCTAAATCAACTAGAAAAGTCAGCAGCCTCTCTGATGTGACTCTGTGAATACATGGGTACAATAACCATCTGTGTAAGAATAATTTATCATCTAACACATTCCATACACTGTGAAAGGTTATCTACTTACATCAGTACGATGTGGCCTGAGGGACAAATTTAGTACCTGCTTTTCTACAGCCCACAGGGTAAGAATTTTTTGTACATTTTAAAATGGTTTGAAAAGATCAAGAGGAGAATGGCATTTCATGACATCTGAACATTATATGAAATTCAAAATTTCAGAGTCCATAAATAAAGATATTGGAACACAACCACACTCATTCATTTATGTATTTCTATGACTAGGGTCATGAACGACAGAATTGAGTAGATGCTGTAGGACTGCATGGCCCACAAAACTGAAAATATTTTCCATCAAATTCTTTACAGATGAAGTTGTAAATCCCTGACAGATTACTTTTGGTGCTGCTAGTAGCACTGCAAGCAGCATTCTTTACACAAACAAAGGCACTGAACTTAAGTATGCAGTCATCTTGCTATGATGGTTCAAAAATCATGGCCACAAATTTTTTTGCATTTAACCCATTGAGAGATTGGTTTTATGCCTCCTTCCTTGAGTCTGGAAGATAGAGGGGTGAGTTTGTTTTCTATCACTGTAGCAAAATACCTGAGATAATAACTTGTGGAGAGAAAAGAGTTATTTTAGCTCTTACCTAAAGAGGTTCCAGTCCGTGATCAATTGGCCACATTGCTTTAGACCTGTGATAACGCAGCACATTATGGCAAGATCACATAGTGCAAACTTACATCATGAATCAGGGAGCAAAAGAAAGCAAGGAGAGAAACAAGGTTCCACAATCCACTTTTAAGGCCTTACTCCTAATGACCTAAAGTTGGGGGCCTCACACTTGGAACTGAGCCTTTAATACAGGGATCTCTGGAGACCACTCTAGATCCAAGCTACAGCAAAGGAGGAAGATTGTGACTACTTCAGTGAATCAAGTATGAAAAAGTGGGATGGTTCTTGGCCCTCTTGAATAATTCCTCTCAGGATGTTTGCTCTCCTGGAAAAAGATCAAGCTGAACGAAAGCTGTCCCAGGCCAAGCCCCAGGTATATGAATGAAGAAACCCCCATGGTCCCAGCCATTCAAGTTTTGCCAGCTCCAGAGTTCATGGGCCAAAGAGAAACTATCCATCCTCATGTGTCCTCACTATATTTCTTCTGAACATATGTTACCCATGAGATCTCTTACAAAAAGGAAAGGAGCCAAGATATGAGAGGAGGGGGAAGGGAAAAAGAGGTGATGAAAAAGGAATTCAGATGCAATATGTACCTGTACCAACTCCCCACAATGAATGGAATCATTATGTGGTACTAATTTTTTAAAGTGAAAAAATAACATCAAAAAATTCACATCACAATTTATGATAAGCAAAACACAGGGTCAGAATATATTTGTGTTATGCCAAGCCAAAACAAAAACCAACTTTGCCAGAGAAAAATAAAATAAAATGGTTATTGCTTCCCATGACTAAGTCTGGGTTATTCGTAACACAGCAACAAATAACTAAAGCTCCAGCCATTCTCCAAAAAGTAAAGAGCACTTAAATCTTACTCTGCAACAAAAGTGTTTAAAACTCAAAGAACATTTAAAAATAAAATGAGGAAAAATCGAGACAGGTTAGTAAAATGAAACCCCAGAAAAACCACATACTCTGAAACACAGACTGTAAAGTCACAAAAAATTTCAAATGTTCAAACTGTAACTTTTTCAAGAACAAAGAAAAACTAGAGGACCCTGCATAAGGCCATAGCGTTCACAACTGGTGTGGCAGTGTTCCCATGACAGTGGCCCGAACCCACTCCTAGATCCACCCCATCCACAGTGCCTGCCTTTGTTACTTTTGTTTCCTTGTTGGGACAAAATACCTGATACCCAACATGAAGGAAGGAAAGGTTTGTTTATCTTACAGTTTTGCAGGGTGATGTGGCTGAGGGGCAGCCATTCATGGAGACTGCAAGCCACAAAAGCAAAAGGGCAAAACGAGGAAGCACACCTCCTTCCCTCCCTTTTATTATATGTTGCTTATCCACCCCTGGGCACATGCAGCACTGACACTGCCAATCCCAGTGCTAGACTATCACAAACCCTGCACTCAGCCACCCCGTGACTGCATGAGGCTTTGGGGGGACATTTGAACAAACCACAAGAGTGCCCCTATGTAACATGGTATTTTAAATCTCAGGGTCTGGCTCCTGAATCTGGACCATAACAGTTTTAAAACCTCATCTTCTAAACAAGTCCCAGCCATGAAGTTTTCATTTACTTTAGTTAAGGCTCATGTCTAGGTGTCCCCTCAAAGCCTCATGCAGTCATAGGTAAGGCTTTTCCAGAGGGACTGAATTTAGAGTATGATTTATGCATGGTGTAATGCTAGGACTGAGGATTCTAGGATTAAGGCTAGGTGACTTCTAAATCAGTCCCCTGATTTGATTGACAATTCCTGTAGACTGGTTTTACAATAGAAGGGATGGAAAGAGGCTTGTCTTCCACTTGTTGCTTTGTTACAGTTTGCCTACTATAAACTGTTCTTTGCCAAGCCACGCTGCCTTAGAACCAGCTAATTATAGGCTGAAATCACTACAAATTGTGAGCTAAATAAAGCTTTCTCCCTTAACTTTAGGCACCGGTATTTTGTCTCAGCAATGAGAAAAGTAACTAAGACAATTTCCTTTCCTGACAATTCCTCAAATTTTGGATCAGGTAAATGTTTGCAATTAATTCATGCTAATTCTCAAAGTGTAAGAAATTTACACAAACATTTTCTAAAAATATTGTGGCCTAACAGTGCATACCAAGTTTTATTGGACAGGACACAGAACAAAGCTTAACATCTCAGGAGTGCAAAGACAAGTAATTCAAGGAGAATCGAATGTTGATGAGGTCCTAGAATTCCTCAAAGGATACTAGACACAAAAAGGGTATAGACACAAAGAGGGTGCTCTTCTCCCCTCACAATGTGCTTCATTTGTTTTTAATCAGCTCTAGTTCTTGCTACTTTTTCTACAGTCCCTTTTTTTTCTTGGTACTGGGAATCAAACTCATGACTGTGTGCTTGCCAGGCAGGCGCTTATGCCGCTGAGCTAAATCCCCAGCCCTCCACTCACTTTTTTCTTTGCCCTGATTTTTCCATTTATTGATAAACCTGGGATTTTTTTTTTGTGTTACTTGCATTTTGTAAAATCATCTCTAAACTTTTTTGCAACAGTATCTAAAACCGTAAATTTCTTAAAGCTATGTGGGGGCATTAAATGAAATTCACAAAGTCATGAAGAGCTATAATCAGAAAGAGTAGTTAGAAAATATTTAAGCATTATAAATGTTAAAACTGGAATGGTCCTTAAAGAGACACACTGCGGTAACAAATATATAACTTCTTACTTAACATGAAGGTGGGGAAAGCTGGTCTTGTGTTGGGAGAGCACTGTGACACAGGATACCTGCACTGCAGGTGCATCTTAGTTACATCTAATTCTGGTTGTTATTTTAATCTATAAGTGAGAAAGCACTGGCCATATAGTTTGCTAAGCAAAAAAAGCATAAATCATAAAAAAAGGAGAAAGGAAGGAAGCAATCAGTTGCAGGTCAAATGAAGAAACACAGAGGTGATCCTAAGTGAACTCCATAGCATGCCAGTCCCTTTTACTTTTTCTCTCTGAGTTGGCAGATGTGAAGGGATGCTGCTTGCCCTAGAATACCTTCTGCAAAGACCACACTGTCTATTCATGACTGTTAACCCTGTATGTGTCCTATGTCCATATTATGAACCTTCTGTAGTTCATTAAAATGCCCATCTACCTCACTAAATATCACTATCTCATGCTCAAAGTCCACATCTTTACTGATTTAAGTATCGCAGTCCCTGTATCTACAGTCAACAATTGAGTGAAACAAAATTGCTTATTACAAGTTTGATAAATGTCACCTTTGCAAGTGGGAATCATCAACCCAAGAAAGCTTTGGGTAAGGTTTAGGTTTGGGATAGTGTCCTAGCAAACCAATCTTGGAAATTCCTTGACCTATGCAAAAGCTTAAGTGGGCATAAGAAAATCAACTGATAAGTCAAGCCAAACAATAGTTATGACAGCAGAAGTTAAAAAAAAAGTTTGTGGCTTTTGAAGACATTTTTACATTAAGTTATTCAGCATTTCTTACCTAAGGATTCACATAGTTACCTCCCATTAGAGTTTAAGGCAGGGCAACACATAAACACATTTATCAGAAAGCAGAGCTCTGCATCCACTAACTCCCTTTCCATCTCGTCAAGAAGCTCAAGCTATAACTAGCCTTAGATTCAGCTGCTATAGTTTAATTTAAATTTCTACTATAATTACCGATTTATTCTCTATTGTCTATTTTTGATACTTACCTCTTCATTTTCCCACCAATCTATGGATAATGCACCTGAAGATTGCTTAAGAGTAACACTACCTTCTGTGCTAATAGGTAAGTATTCTTGAATGTACACAAGACCTATGAAAGAAATATGAAAAATTCTTCAGTACAGCCAAGATTAACTAGAATTAATTGCTTTAAATTAGTGTTATTATTCTTCAACCTACATTGAAAAGATTGACTCTTTAGGCCTCCAAAACAAGATAGAAGTTCAGCAAGTATGAACTTTGAAAACATGCTAAGGCCACATGTGGTATGATCCACTCTATAATAAATGCCCATAATAGTCAAATCCATAAAAACATAATGCAAATTGGTGTTTCCCAGTCACTGGGAAGAGAGGGGAAAGAGGAATTCTGCAGAACAGTGATGGGATTTCTTTATGTGTGACGAGATAGTCTGGACTCGGGTAGTAGTGATGGTTGCACGACATTGTAAAAGTATTAAGTTAATTGTATACTTTAAAAAGATTAAAATGGCAATTTTTGTGTTGTGTAAATTTTTCAATAAAAAAGGAAAACAAACCAGGCATGGCGGCACATGCTTATAATACCAACTATTTGTAATACCAACTATTTGGGAGGGTGGGGTAAGAGAAACACAAGTTCAGAGCTGGCTTGAGCAACTCATACTCCATCTCAAAAAAAAAACAAGGCTGGAGATATAGCTCAGTGCTCTCAATTCCCAGTATGAGCACCTAAAAAAAGAGTTAAAAAAACACAGAAATATTAATGAGATCCTTTGCCTATGAAAATCTTTTTTAATTCAATTCCAAGCCCTCAGGATATTTGTCTGAAATCAAACACATTCTGGAAGTTACAGACAGCACTGTTTATAAATATGGAGATACAGAAATGAAGAAAACTAAATCATTTGTACCTAGAAAAAGAAGAGCTAGTAACTTAATAAGGGAAGAAATCATCCAAGATCACTTTTTCCAAACTGCTTCTAGCAATGCCAACCCTAAGGCCAATGTGGTAGATATTGATTTTGATAATGGAAAAATGAAAATACCTTATGAAAAATAATTATAAGTAGCACAATATTAAATTGCTGAGTAATTATTAAAATATATTAATTTATTTTTATATTAAATAATTATAGTGAACATTTTATAGCATCCGAGGTCTATTTTGGTCTTTAATAAATTTTAGAGTTTATATACTAATTTTTAACTGACTTGTAGGACTCTTATATTTACTCTCTTTATATTTTATTTAGTATCCTTATTTGTCTCTGTTTTGTACCCTTCTGTATCCTATTCTAACTGAATAGATTGATTTCAGCTTCTTCTAGATCTCTCTCTACAATTCCCAACTACTTTAATGAGCCAGACATTAGTCAACTGAAAAAATAATCAAGACAATCCTTCCACTCCCATTTGCCTTTTAGAAAAAGACTAATATGATGATGCACAATCTCAGGGATGAAAGTGGGGAGTCTGTTCCCAGCAGGCAGGGCATGTGCCTTCTGTATAACAGCTGTCTCTTTCTGCTATAACTTCAAGCAGCAAGTAATGTCATAAAAATGAGACAAGTCTGTTTCCCCACTGTGAGCTGGGACATGTGAATAGGAAAAAAATAAAGAAAAAAAAGTCTGAGTTTTCATAAGTGAAATGGAAAAACTGCCCCAAAATGGCTGAGGTAGAGGAAAGGTCTGGAAGATGATCTTTCCATCTCTCCTTTACTAAAGAGAAACCTCAATTATTGTCTGGCTTGTCTTCTGATCTCTTGCCAATAGCATCAGATTCTCTGAAATGAAGGCAAAGAGATGCTAACAGCTGTGCCCAGTGTGGAAACCGCCAAGCTGCAACACACCTAGGATCCCATCATGTGACATCAAGCCAAAGGGAGATATCAATGACGCACTTAATAAGATCCAAAAACAACTCACGACTATCGGAGTATTTAAGGGGATTCAAAGACAGAACATTCAGAGAAACCAGGGACTCTTTTGTGTAATTCTTTGCTCCAAAGCATGAGAATCACAAGATTTCCATGACTGTGCTAAGTGAATGAATCCAGTAAAAGACTGTATCACTCTGCATATCAGATGAAATTCAGGCAAAAAAGAAGACAACACTTCTTAGTAATCACAATGTCACACTATTTCACACGTAGCATTCGGTGACCTCATGCTAGCCATACGAATTAAGGAGAACTGTTTTAGTTGTCAGAAGCTCATATTAAACTAGCTTACACAAAAGAAGAGACTTTACTGGCTGGTTTGATGAATACTAGATGCCCCAGAATTCAGTCTTGTCAAATTTAATTGTTTTATCTTTGGATAGAATTCCTGCTCTTGGAAGGTGGAGTTGACTAAACAAGAATATCTGAATCTTTCTCTATTTTCAATTGCCTCCCTCATCTTACTTAAGGAAACAATCAAGATTTCCCCACACCGTTTTCAACAGACTATGAGAAAAAGATCTCTGTCCAAAGAGATGGCAAGAGGAACAATGGAAATGAAGACAAGAGAAATGATATAAGAAAACCAAAACAATCAGTAGAATGTGAAAATGAACATTTTGGTGTGCTCCAATTTTCCCCTAAACATAATTACAGTTTAGGATTTTTATTAATCTACAAGCCAGTTTACACTAAATCTGTACTATGTAACATACTAGCCACCACTTGTACCTCCTTCCATTTATATCAACTAAAATTAGATAAAATTTAAAGCTCAATTTATCAGTTTCACTAGCCACCTGTCAGGAGCTCAATAGATATGTGATACAGGAATGGGCATCATTAATACAGAACATTTCCACCATTGCAGGAAGTTCTATTGGACAGTACTGAACTATTTTAAAAAGATAGAAAAATGCAGCATGGTATGGTGGGTAAGAAGCTGGAGTCCAGAATAAAAAA
>PVJX010011487.1:0-53434 GCA_004027295.1 Dolichotis patagonum | reverse complement strand
TTAAAATATCAGAGCCTCGAAATTCAAAGACCCAATCCAAAAATGGGCATCTGAAATGAATACACAGTTCTCAGATGAAGAAATATGAATGGCAAATAAATACATGAAGAAATGTTCATCATCATTAGTCATGAGAGAAATGCAAATTAAAACCACACTGAGATTCTATCTCACTCCAGAAAGAATGGCCAGGATAGAACATACTACCAACAACAAGTGTTGGAGAGGATGTGGGGGAAAAAGGAACTCTTCTGCACTGTTGGTGGGAGTGTAGACTGGTGCAACCACTGTGGAGGTCAGTCTGGAGATTCCTCCAAAGGTGAGTTTGGAAGTCCCATTTGACCCAGCTATTCCACTTCTAGGCATATTCCCAGAAGAGCTGAAAACATCATACCACAGTGATAAATATGCAACCATGTTTATAGCAGCACAATTTGTAATAGCCAGATCCTGGAAACTACCTAAGTGCCCATCAGCTGAGGAATGGATAAAAAAGTTGTGGCATTTTTATACAATGGATTAGTACTCAGCTATCAAGAATGATCACATTGAGATATCTGTAAATAAGTGGACATTTTGTTATGTTTGACTTGAGATCATTCTCATAAGTGAAATAAACCAAACTCACATGTGTACATACCGTATAGTCTCCCTAGTATGAGAGTTGATAAGAGTATATAACATTTTATGGTAAGGATGAGTCCCCATCTCATAGCTTTGAAGCCTTTCAATGTTTTGATTCACCAGTTGGAATGGTTTTATTCTGTTTTTTTTTTTACTATATCATGCATGATGGTATGAACAGCTGTTTTGAAGAAAACAAAATATTATGACAGCTATTGCTGATTTAATATCGTCCGTCTTAGAAGTCCTACCATGCTTATATTCTTCTACTACCATTGGTTCTATCTATCACATTGTGTCTTATTGGGATTTGAATATATGTGATAGTTTAAACAAAAATTTTTTTTATCAAAAATGAGATATTATAGTACCCATTGATCATTTTCTGTTATTCAGTTCAGAAAACCCTGTAATTCTTTCACTCTTTGAATGGTTTTATACTATTTATTATGTTTGATATTATTGTATTTGAAACTATGCTCAACTATAGCAGAGAAAGAGATATTTTGATAGCTACTGTTAATGTCCAGTTGTCTTAATGTAAAGTACTGTGTTGCCTATGTTGTCCTGTTTTGATCTGCTCTGTTCTGCCTTCGTTTGTTTTACTCTCTTTAAAATAAAATTAAAAAAAAAAAAAGATAATGCCTCCCAGGAGTCCAACTGGAGGTCTAGAGCCCACAAGAGGAACTAATGCCAGTCTCTTTTATGGATCTGTGCTTGGAAGGACCAAAGGTCAGCGATGGAAACTAGGAAGTTTATGGCAGTGGGGTGAAGGAGCTGTGCTGATAGGTTGAGGGTTCTATGCTGGAGCTGAGAAGTCACACACACAACAAAGACCAAGGCTGTCCTGAAAGCACCAGAGCCATGCTCAGCGACATGGAGGCCCCGAGCTCCTCCTCCGACAAGCACAGTTGAGCACATGCCAGGAAGCCAGTGTGACAAGTTCATCCTGGAGACCAAGCGGTACGGGTCTTCTTCTCTGGAGCCAGGAAGCAATGCTTGATGTGAGGACTAGAGCCTCTCCAGGAGAACCTAATGGCTCAAACAGCAACATGTAGGAGAACCCACAACATCTCAATGCCATAACGCCTTAACGTTCTTCCTTCTCCTTCTCCACATCTCCATTTATGCTGGCAACTTTCCTGAGGTGAAACATCTACATTTAGCAGCATGGAGATGTAATCCAGCTGGCGTTAAATTGACCACCAGTTTTTAATCCATAACAACAGCTGTTAGTTACATAATGTTTGGGAAGGTCACACACTCTTCTAAGTGCTTCATAGGGATGAATACTTTCAATCCTCTTGTCAAATGCATAGTGGATGTGCATACTACTTGCTGTATGCTACAGGTAAGGAAAAAGAGGCAGAGAGGTTAAATAATCTACCCAAGATCACTCAGACCTTTTGGCTAGAGAGTCTGCACTGTTGATTGCTAAATTTTATGTTATGTGTGATATCTTTACACACATGCATATTTCTTCCACCAGAGTTTAGAAAGAAAGTATGGTAAAGAATGTGCTTTATGAACCTCTAGAATATGCCTTGCCATAGCACTGGATCTAATTTAGATTGATGGAGACTTATGAGACCACTAGGTCTATGGATTCTCCGCATCTTACATGATTAGTATGTGTGTAGCTGTGTGCGTTTTCTACATAGAAGCTTGTAGTTTTCATTAGGGCCTTATAAGTTAAAAATCACTGTTAATGAGCAGGACGGGTATACTGGCTTATTAACAACCTGTCCATTCTCAAGAAAGTAAAAAACGTACTTGCTAAGGGTTTCTCTCTTCCTCTGTGTTCCTCTCCCTCTCCCTTTTTGGATAAATTTAGCAATCTTTTCCATCAGTAGTTTAAAACTGTATTCTATGAGCCAGGTACTGGTCTAGAAAAACAATAAGAAACCAGTTATGTTTAGTTTGAATTCTCCTGGAAGAAGGCCCAGAGACAAGGATCGGAATGCAAGTTGTTTCTGTGGGAGCCGAGCTTAGAAAGCATGGTCAGAGAGTGGGAAGTGAGACAGAGAAGGGATGGAAGCCAACAAGCCCTGTGTTATCACCCATGCTCTAGTTACGGGCAACTGGGTCTCACATCTGCCGAGGATCTTGGGACACTGTAGAAACATTCCCTGGTGTTATCTTAGGCAAGCAGTAAGGGATATTTATCTTCCAACTCTTATCAGTCTTTTGTTGAGACCTGTCCTGTGGTGGACTGGAGGGTTATGGGCTGGAGGATGTTGGGGATAAGCCAGGCCCTTGTTGTGCTTGACAGCATATTACAAGTGTATGGGCTCAGGCAAGAACTGGAGATTTAAGAGAAGAGATAAAGAATGTCCATACCTTAGGGCTCCTCAAGATTGAAAATCCTGACTTTTTGGATTCTAGGCAGTAAGAGAGAGAGAGAGAGAGAGAGAGAGAGAGAGAGAGAGAGAGAGAGAGAACACTTCATTAAGAGAAGCTCATTAAAACTTCTCACTCAAACAGTAAGTTTTATTTTTAAAGCAAACTTAGAATTCTTTTAACAGACTTACATAGTTTAATAGTACTGACAAAAGTTGAGAGCTCTCTTACAAGTGTAGGAACCAGTTTTAATAACCGGAAGTAGGCTTATTACCCAATATACAAGTGTCTCTCATCTATGCATTAATAAAATCCTTATTTAGCCAAAGTCAATAGATGTAGGTTGTTTTAAATAGCAAGACAGAATTATTCCAAATACAAAAAGCAGAGATGCCAAAAAACTTGATCATTTTATGTCTAAGGCCCAGGTATAATGTGAAAAGTCACTTACTGGATCTTCAAATGCACTAAACTCATGTAATTTTAAGTCCATAAGTTTCTTAATGTCAAACTGGTTGCATGTTTCCTCTTCAGATGTATAGACATTTCTAGTCAGTTGTATCATTCATATATATATATATATATATATATATATATATATATATGACTATATATATATTATAATCTAAAGTTTGCTATGAGATGACAGCTGTCCATTTAACCAGATAAAAACAGACTATTGAAAACATTTTACAATAATCCAAATTTAAATAAGCCTTAAGTCTTAAAACTCAGTATTTAAAAATTTTTTGTTAGTGCATACGTTTGCAGTGCATGATTACATTAATTATAGAGAATTGGTACATGTACAAAGCATATCTCATTTCTTTTTCCCCCTTTCCTCCATACTCATTTTATTTTCCTCACATCAGACTCATTTATTTTATCTTATAAGTCCATATAAATTTACCACATATAGAAATAAATGAGATTAATATGCAAAATTTACATAAAACACATGAGACAATTATCCTAAATCAATGTATACTTTTACATACATTGTCCAGGGCTGAGGATTTAGCTCAGCAGTATAAGTGCGAGCCTGGCAAACACAGGGTTGTGAGTTCAAGTCCCAGTACTCCCCCCAAAATATAAGGCTCTAGATACATTGTCCATCCTGGATAAATTCCATTTGACTCAACTATTCCTTCTCTAGATATATTACCAAAAGAGATAAGGCATCATATCACAATGATGGTGATGTATGCATACCTATGTTTATAGCAGCATAATTCATAATAGCTAAATCTTATATAACCTATATATTTCTACATGGTCCTATTCATCAAAGATTGGATAAAGGAAATCTGGTACTTATACATATGGAGTGCTACTCTGCTATAAAGAAGGACAAACTTGGGTCACTTGTAGGAAAATGGATGCACTTTGAGACCATAAAATTAAGTGAAGTCAGAAGCAGAGGTTTAAATATCTCATGATTTGTCTCAAATAAAAAACTCAATATATAAGTAAAGTGCAAAAAAAGGACATACTAGGGGAAAAAGAGAAGGAAACTCAGTTTCTGAAGTAATCCAATCCTAATAACACAATACACAAAAAATTATCTTTATTAAAAAACCCTTTCCCTGTCTAATTTTTGTAAATTTAGCCAAGAGCATTTAATGTCTGAAACTATATTGCTTTAGACATAAGAAGGTCTTTAACTTTTTAAATTACAGCCAACTTAAATATATGTGTGTGTGTGTGTGTGTGTATAATTTTTTTTCTTAATAACATTTCTTGGGGCGGAGCACAATACTACTGGAGAGACCCTAGAGGAGCTCCCCACCATGGAAAATACTAGAGTGGGTTGGTTCAGGAAGCTGGTTTTTCAGCCACAGAGGGAAGTATTTTCTGGTACTTTCTCAGGCCCAAGAGCACTCAACTTAGCAGAAATTTTCATGCATTATTTTAGTATAGAATTATATATTACACCTTTAAATCTTAGTATACTTAAGAAAACAATTTTAAAACTTTATTTGTATAAATTTTATGAAAACACATGTAATAGACCAAAATTATTTCTTCATAAACTTAAGCCAAAAATACTTGAATTTAAGTCTAGCATCTGGTGAATTAGGTGTTGTTATAAACATTTGTGAGCATTAATCCTATTTATGTTTACTTATTTACTCATTTTAACAAGTATTTTAGACTACTTAGGAGAGCAAAAGCACACCATAGTCACCATTTTAACAAAGTGGTTTTTTTTGACCAAGGGAAAATGTAAAGTCACTGTACACTGAAAACAATAGATATTGCATTTACAAAGCCAATTTTTCAAATGGATATTATTTTGTTGCTTTGGCTAACAACCTAGGCAAAACATGTTACCAACTCTAACCATATCTTTACTCTTATATTATCAAATTAGCTTATTGCTAAGCCACAAGAACAAAATGTATTTGGGCCACTTACATGAGAGTACTTACCTAGAAGCCAACTTAAAGGGTCTTATGGAAGACAACATTGAGAAGTACACCCCTGGAAGTTAACTCACAGAAACATATGGGTTAACCTAAGTCATACATAACCTCTATGTTACCAAACTTTGCATATCTTATTGGCAGGTTTACCTCAATTTTGAGCCTAGCAGCTTATGTCCTCTAAAGTTTTAAGTGAATTTGGTAACTTTTGAGTATCTGAAAAATCACTTTTTTTAATGAACAGATTTAATGAAATCAGAAGACTATAAGGACAAAAGAAAAATAAATAAATACAAAGAAAATTAATACAAGTTTATTTAGTTTTTTTTAATGGAGCAGCTGTAGGCACTTTAACCAATTCTTAAAGAAAAATGTTAATAGGCAGACAAACAGACAAGCAGCCATACAGAACACATAATTGCCTTACATCAGAGTACACTTTTAACTACTTTGCCTATACTGGATTGTAATAAACTTTTTCTTGGTTTTAGGTTTATGACTGTGAATAAGCTAATCAGTTTTAATTGTCCCTAGAGAATATCAATTAGCATTTCTTATTCTTATGTAAATCATAACAATACTTTCTCTAATACTTCAGACTACTGAGTACTGCTGCTGTTAGTTAACACAGAGTTAAACTAGCAAGTGTTCGGAGAAGAGTTGCAGATGGCTAGACTGGATCTTTTTCATTCCTTCCCCTCTTGTTTTAAAACCAAGTTTGAGGCCAAGCATCCTTACTCTTTTAATTTTTATTCAGTAAACGCAGAGAAAAATCAACTTCTTAAAAATCTTCCATTTAGAAATGGTCCCAAATCTATAAAATAATACCTGAAGTTGACACTTTGGGGACAGACACTGATTTTTTCATAATGACTTGAGTTGCTACTGTACCTATCTAAATAAATAAAGGCAGGTCTTCCCTCTGGGATCAAGAGGTGCCTACCTTAACCCAGCTTTTCCTGTGCTCCAACTTTTCTGGGGTCAGAGTGTCCAAGCAGCCCGCCTTAACTTTCCCTAGGTTATGCTGCCTGTACACCCCTGCCCCAGCTTTCCTGGGGTCACACTGCACCACAGCGTACTCCAGTGTTGCTTGGGTCAGGCCAAGGCCCACCCTAACTTTCTCTCACCAATAATCTAGGCCTCCCCTGTAGTAATATGGAAATCTGTCCCAAGGTCAGACAACCTTGGCCATTTCCTATTGCTGTTGCAACCAGGGAATAGCAACCTTGCTTGGTATACAGCTAGTTCCAGGTATTGAGTCCTGAAAGTATACAAAAACGAGCTGGGACTTAGAACCAAAATAAAGAATTTATGGAGGATTAAAAAGGAGTCTGAGGTGCCAGTTAGTAACTATAAAGCTCACGCTGTTTTAGATCTGGAGATAAACTGGAGGCTCAAGTTATAATAGGTACCAAAACCGAAGAAGATGGAGGGAGGGAACAGGTCGGCATTAGAGAAGCGACCCAGTGTGACCCCAGATAAATACAGTGAGTAGCTATGAGGCTGGAGTCCATGGCTCTAGGACCTAGGAAGATCCTGGCAGATGTGCTGTGGACAGCCACAAGGGGCCGAAATGTGTGGGTTCTCAGGGGGCCGGTACACAAAGTCCTGATGGTTTGTGTCTTCAAAATGTGGCCCAGGGGAAGGGTAATATTTGTTCCCTTTCTCTTCCAAGCACAACTCAGAGTTGCCGGCTAGAAAGGAGGAGCAGGAAATGGTTGGACTCTATCTAGCCAAGTCACTGAGTTGCCATTCATTTTCCTACCCCAATCCATCAGTGGACAACGTGTGCCTCCAGTCCCCTGACTCCCAGGGTGATGCTGCTGGCCGAAAAGAAGAGGAAACCAGGTGGATCTGGGCCCTTGTCAACCCAGTAGCTTGGGTACATTTATTTTTTCTCTTCTTTGATCAATGTCAACACATGGGTGGAACATGCAAGGAGGACACTCCTTTCCCACCCCTGGACGAGGACTAGTAACAGTTTCTTGTAGCCATGAGAAAACGCCAGCTCCTGTGGATTCCCCTTCATTCTCTAGTTCTCTATTTCTTCCTGGTAATTAATATTACAAAAAGTTAAATGATTTGAATTTTCTGACAGGTGAAAGCCTCAGAGTAGGAGAGGAGAAGGGGCAAAGAAACGAATGAGTCTTCAGGGAAGAGAAAAGAGGAAAAAAATTAAAAAAAAATAAAGAAAAGAAAAGAAAAGAAGAAAAAAAGAAAGAGGGCTGCTCTTGACTGGAGTATGTAGACCCTATTGGGTCCTGAAAGTAGCATCAGCTATCAGTTGTGACCTAGGTGGCCACTGAGCACACGATTTAGGATAACTTCTCAGCCACACTCAATGGGAGCCAAGGTGTTAGTCAGACTGAGCTGATGCCCTTGTTTTTAACAGTGAGAGAGGTGGAAAGGAGGAAGATGATTAAAAGAGCAGTCTAGGGGGTTTCTTTTTATCTAAAATGTTCAGGACCCTAAGTTGTGAAGAGAACAATTAAAATCAAGACATGGACTTTATTTTGTGATGGTCACCCAGAGTTAACACAAGAAAATGCAAGAAACCTGTCCACATCACTAAAGACACAGAATATCTAACCAAGGGCCTGGATCAAAGAGCAATGTCCTATATGAGGCCAGATGAAAACCTGGAGCCCATCAAAATGCCTCCCATGAATCCAACTGGAGGTCTAGAGCCCATGAAGGACTCACACCAGTCTGTTTTACGGATCCACCCTGGGAAGGGCCACAGGCCAGCGGTGGAAGCTAGAAAGTCTGTGCCAGTGGGGTGAAGGAGCTGTGCTGGTGGGTTGAGGGTTCTACACTGGAGCTGAAGAGTCATGCTCAAAATAAGGACCAGGGCTGCCCTGAAAGTACCACAGCCATCCTCAGTGACACAGAGGCCCTGAGCTCCTCCAATGATAAGAATAGTCGAATACATGCCAGAAAGCCAGTGTGACAAACTTCTCCTGGAGATTAAACAGCACACATCTTCCCCTCCAGAGCCAGAAAATGCTCAATGTAAGGACAAAGTGCTCCCAAAGTGAACCACAGCCACTCTCACAAATAAGGTCCTGAGCTCCTCTGATAGTAGTGGTTGACCTCATATCAGGGAAGCCAGCCATGACAAGCTCCTCCAGGAGAACCAATGGCTCAAACAGCAACATTTAGGAGAACCCACAATGCCTAGCTCTTCTCCACATCTCTATTTATGCTGGCAACTTTCCTCAGGTAGAACATCTACACTCAGCACCATGCTGATTTAATTCCACTGGCGTTAAGTTGACCATCAGTTTTTAATCCATAACAGTTACATACCATTAGTGGAGATGGCTTCCTCGGGCATCATCTTCAGGCCAGTTCCTTACACCGTGTCTCAGGGCTGGTTTATTCACTCCTGGCAAGTGTGATAGAACTTTCCTCTAGCTGTTGGTTAGGTCTATCCTTATTTATGTCTCTGGTGCGCAAGTTTTAGTTCCAACTCTCTACAGGAATGGGATATTTTGACTTGAGGCACTATAGAATGAGGCTTTATTTGTTCTACAGTGACCCTTGGATACTTTGTCCTGTTTCTGGTTAGAGAGAGAAAATGGCTCTTATTTTGCTGCTTTATAGGAACACTCATTTTCTAGGTCTTGGGAGCCTCTAACTACTGAAAAAGAAATGTCTAAAGCTGGAGCGATATATAGAGAGAACAAGAGAGTGATGGAGGCAGAGAAGGAAAACACAAGAGAAGAGACCAAGAGAAGAGAGAGTGAGAGGGAAGAGAATGTGAAAAAGAGTGAGACAGCATGGAAGGAAAGGGAGATGAGAGAAGGGGAGGGCAGGGCACAGAGGAGTGGAGGAGAAAGGAGAGTGCAAGCAGAGTGAGACTGTGTCACAGAGGGCAAAGTGTTGAGGAAAAGGGAAGAGAATAATAAAAAGCCTTTAGCTGGATTTACCAAAGCCACAGTCCTCACACCTCTTGAATCCTGCCATTGGCTAAGCCAAAGAGATGCCACAAGACTGGATCCAAGAAGGTTCCCAAAACAGAGATGCAGTACTGAGACTCACTCCTCTCAGGGAGCAGGTTGCAGATTCACTGATTTTCATCACAGAAAAAGAATCTTCAGGACATGTTATTAAAAATCTTGTAGAAGTTTATCAGGCAGAAGTTAAAGCACACTCTCAAAAAATGTAGCCTGGGTCCTCAAAAGACAGGCTTTCTTTCCATTAAAAATAGTAGTAATCGTGTGGATATAGCACTGCTGGGCCAACGTTGTGAATATGGGAATGAATGACTGCCAAGCAACTAATACTTTCAGGCTTTAGGTCACAGTTCAGTGACACGGGTCACATGGTTTCCAATGGAAAGGAGTACACATCACCAAAATGCTCTTTTATTAGAATGTAGTAAGGCAGTAGATATTTTTCACTTGGAAAGGAAGCGTTTAGTTGTTTCCACCTATAGCAAAAAGATATAAATATTGATCAGAAGGATATAATTTGGCTGAGAATTTAAGGTATACACTAGAGGTATACCTTAAGGTATACACTAACACAAAGGTTTGTGTTAGTTTGAGTTCCTGAGACGCAGACATCAAGATGAGAGTAGATGTGGCAGAGATTTATTTGGGAACCATATATGTAGAGGATAAAGCAGCAGAAATCAGAAAAGGTGGAAAGAGCCTGCAGGTCATTATGGCAATCGGACCCCTACAATTGAGAAGAGTAAGGAAGCAAGACTGAGTGGAAAAAGCTTAGAATACAGTGCAGTAGGTCCGTCAATGTGGAATATTCATTTCAAGTCACTAGACAGTAAAGTTTTGTGTTTCACGGAAGTAGCCCTGCCTCAGCATTCCAATGCACTCAGAAGTGGTTGAGAAGAACCTATGGGAAGTATTGCTTAGGCTCAGATGCTTGCGATCTAGAGAAACAGAGATTGGAGACAATGCTACTATATTATGTCCCCTGTTGCAGGAGTCCTAAGTAGCAAATTTTCATTTGTTTCTCCTATTGAACAAGTACTCCTAGCCTTTGTTGCTAGAATGGCAATTATTAGAATGGGCCTCCACTGTTTGGTATGATAACTGAATTTGGTATGATAACTTCTGACTTTCTACAAGGTAATCTTTAAAGCACATACTGAAGATGATAAGAGTAGCTGCCCAAAGAGAAACTGATTTTGATTAAGAAATGAAGTACCCTACTACTCAGATTATCATTTTCATTTGGCCTATTTGATACTGTAATCTTGGCTACCCTAAGTTAAATCTTTTCATTTAAAGAGTTTTACTGTATTTTTGCTACCATTAATGCATAACGCTGCCTTTACTCTCACCAGGAAAGGGGCTCTGCCTTCACTATGCTGATTGATCATTGTCTTAGTTACTTTTCTCTCATCATTAAGAAAAAATACCCAACACCCACAATTTAAGACAGGAAAAGTTTATTTAGCTCGCAGTTTGTAGAGGTTTCAGTCCATATCAGCTGGCTCCAAGGCAGGAAGGCACATAGCAGAAGGGCAAAAGTTCATGGCACGTGGAAGATAATAAAAGTAACAAAAGCAAAAGGAAGGAGCAAGCCTGTTTTTCTCCCTTATATTGTATGCAGGCTACTAGCCCTAAGGTGGGTGTAGTACATATATCCCCAATCCCAGCACTAGACAACCAATCACAACATCTCTATTCAGCCACCTCTGAAAAGCCCACCCTCTGTGACACAAACCGTAACAGTCATTGACAGTCTTTGGTGGGGAGGGATAATGAAGTGTTTAGAAAGTAACACATCAGAGCCTATGAGTAGACTCATAATCATAAATCCAGCATAGAGAGTATATGAGGCTAAGACAGTACAGGTAACATGAGTATTTATTGAGCAGTGTTGTCCATTCTTTAAAAACATCTCAGAAAGTAGCCATCAGATCCTGAATACTATGGACAGAAACAAGAGCAATAGTTGGACAGGTGAATGCCACCAAGCTCAGCCTGCTAGTGTACATTGGAATCTGTCAAATTTCTAAATGGTTTATAAAACATTTGGGTCCAACTGGACCAACTGAACAACTTGAAATTAAAAAGAAAATCCTATGCTTTTCATAGAGTACTTGTTACAGATCTATAGAATGATAACTGTTAATATTGGGCTATATTTAATGATATTGTTTTTGCCAAATATATTTATGAGGTTCCTGTTGTGTGCTCAGGGTTAGCCCAGGCACTGAAATATAACAGTGAACAAAGCAAAATAAAATACCTGCCTTTTTATAGTGAGGATTGATTTTCCTAGACCATTGAATAGGACAGGCTTTAGAAGTTGAGAACAGATGACAACAGGAATGAAGAAAACATTTAGGAAAATTTTCTGAGAATTCTCTACATTAGAGTAATTTGGGTTATTTACTCTAGAGTGATGGAGAAATTTTAGCTATTGATCAGGATACACATAAAGTCAAGACTGAATTATGCCTCACAATGTATAATTTTTGAAAAAAGATTAGTAAGTTTTAAGAAAGAACTGAGCTTTATGAGAAGAGAAAAATGCATATGGATATTTAAAGAATAACACCTTAAATATTTGGCACCAAGCAGAAAACAGGTAGAATGTACTAGGGAAAGAAAAACATTGTAAAAACAGACTGTGAAGTGTGGTATAAATGGCTTACAAAAATTGTAATGAAAACTTCACAAAACTGATGATTCTATCATTTGTAATGGAAGCACGTTTTCAAATACACGCATATGCTCAGATTAAACTTCAAATATGTGACTCAATTCACAAATTTGACCTTTGTGTAAAATGACAATTAACGGGACCCTCAAAATTCACGTATAAATATTATTTATGTTGGACATCATTGTAAGGTCAAACTTCTCACAGCTGGAAATCCTACCAACCTGATTGAGTGTAAAATTACATATGGCCCATCTGTATTTCAGGTTTACTTCACACACTCACAAGTCTGATGCTTCACACTTTGCTGAGAGAATAAATCCAATTGAAACGAAAAGGAGAAAATGAACTTTTATGCCTCTCCCTTAGATGAACTGCGAGTGACATAGGGAAAGCAAATTAGAGTTTTTCATTTTTACGTTGAACTACTTTATTCTAAGCTGATCAAACTTACTTACCATAGATTTATCTAAATTTGAAATTAATTAGCACCTGGATCATTGCTTCTGCACCAGTAAAGTACTTCTTCATAAAAACCTGTTGAATCACAAAAACCGCACATCCAATGGGAAGTATTGTTGCCTGCTACTTTGGTTGGCCTATTAAGCAACTCCAAATAATCCTGCAAGTAGGAAGAAGCTGGTCAACATTTTTCACTCACTTTGAATTTACTCTTCTGTAATTTAGTCTGAAAAAACTAGCAGTGGAAATTCTACAGAGAAGATTAATTCACAGGTCAAACAATAACAGAATGAGAAAGAGAAGCTGATGAATCTTTACCATGTGAGGCAAAGCACAGAAGGTCCTGGAGAATCCATAAGCCTAGTGAGAAAAGCATGAGCAATTTATTAATGACACAAGGGCTTCGCAATTGAATTTATCTTGCATACTCAGCTGTTTGGAGAGCACATCATTTATAAGACATTCTTGTTATTAATATTTTCCATCCCATTCTTCTCTTGACCAACCATATACTTTTTCACCACATTAATTTTAAATTTAAAATAAATTTCTGGTAACTGCATTTACTTATCTGATTCTCCACCAGTAGGGTGCCCAATTTTCTTCTTGGGCCTGTCTAAATAGCCAAAAGAATCTGGATTTGGATATTGTAGATTCAAAGTCATCAAATGGCTGTTGTTCACATTAGAAAGATGATAACTCCTTCGTTCCATCATTCAGTCCATCAGTCATTCAATCAACACGTGTTTTGCCAACCACACTTTTAGTCCAAAGATAGCTTTTTTATCATAGTTCTGTCTCAAGTGACTCTCTTGTCTGCTCCTTTTGCTTTGTTTTGAGTTTATCTCCAAAGTTAAGGAGACTGAAACAAATCTTGATGCAAGGGATCTACTTGTAGAGAGAAGGAAGCCAGAAGTGATTTATTTGTGGAGAGAAGGAAGAAAGAAGAAACTTTCCAAGTGCTATGATCTATTCTCTTTCCAGAGCAGGCAGCAAGAGTTTTATTCTGCTGGACATCTGAGCAGCATGCAGCAAGGCTCCTGAAATTATCCACATGAAGGCTGGGGGCGAGCACTGAATCACTGCCTGGCTCCCTTATTGGATATGTGCTGGCCCTAGTGGTACTGACTTTCTAGAGTGCTCAGGTAGAATCTTGCGCTCTGGTAGAAATGACCATCAGGCAGAAAAGCAGAAATCTCGGTGGGAGAAATTTGAGTGGGTCTCAGCCATGGTGGCATAAGTCTAAACTACTCAAAGACCATAAACGGTACTGGAGGCTGAGTGCAGAATTGGGCTAGAGGGATGTGAAGAAGAAGTAGAAGAAATATGAAGGAACTTGTCTGTTTTCTTCAATGTATGACATCCTAGTAGCATAAATTACAATTTCCCATTTTTTCACTAGATTATTGAGGACAGAGAATGATTTTTCCTACTGTTAAGAACCGTGCCTGATTGAAGGTAGCTCCCACTGAATTCTTGTTAAATAAAGAATGAAATAATATTTTCTCACTCAACTCCACAGTGGAACTGGTTGCTTATCCACTACTATTTTTTGAGAACCATGATAAAATCCATGCTTACTCACTTAAATACAGTACAGTGTTCATATACATAAGTTTGTTTAATGTATTAAAGAATGGGAGACCAATCTCAAAGAAAAGTCCAAACTTCCTACTAGCAGTAGTCATCTGGTATTGCATGGCAGATGACTTCAAACATAATTCTTATAACCACAATAATGTATAATGTTTTTTTATTTCAGTGAGTTTCATGTATAGTTTTGCAATTGTGGAACAACTAACTGCAAGGTTCAGATGGTCTTATATGTGTCGAATAGTTGGGGAAACTTGCAGGTGAAAGTTCACATTACTATATTAGACAAAAGCTTTAGTTTTTCCACTGGGACCTCTAACCTTATGTATTTCAGCTTCCTGATAGAATGGCAACTGGGTTTCCCAGAAAAGACTCCAAACCATCTGAAGAGATTGAGCAGCATTATTTTTCCCACATAGTATTGGCCAGAGCAACACGTAGTGTTCAGATTTCAAGGGATGCAAAACCAGGTAGATATCTTTGTGTGGATGTGACCAAAACTTCATTACATAGGATGAGAGGACATATTGTGGCCAGTCTTGGAAACAGAATCTACCATATCTAATGTATACCAAGATATACTCAGGCGTACTAGTATTATGTGGTGGGTATTTTGAGAGCAGAGCCCACATCCAGCTTACTTTTGCAATCCTCAAAATTAAGGGAGGATCTAACAGTTACCAGGGCTTAACATACCCATATTGAATAGACATATGGAAAGGAGGAAATACAGGACTTACAGAAAAGGGTTCCTTGCCTGTGGAGACATTGACATCAAACACAGCCTTTCCCTTAGGAAGCAGTGCTTAACTTGCAATCCTCTGGGACCCATGTGGCAATTAAAGACCATTTCTTGTCCTCTCTGGCAGTGCACTAAAGAAAGAAATCACCTTGGATGGGGACAGTTTAAATGGAAATCTTGAACCAAGATTGTGGGTTGAGCAAGATGAGATAGAGACATTCAAATTTATTTTTTTCCTCTGATCTTTTTCTGTATGCTCATAGGGTGGGGGGAAGTGAATCGTGGAAAGGATTCAAGGAGAAAAAACCAGGTAGGAAACAAAAAGGACATTGTGAAGTATTTAATTTTGCAATTTAAAGGCTCTACCACATTTTTAGTAAAGTCTTCTCATTATTTCACATCTTAGAGACCTTCGTCATGTTCCCACGTGTGAATGCTGAGAATCTGTCAAAGCTGGAATCAAAGAAGCACTGTATACTTTACTCTCAGGACCAGTGAGAGGTATTAAATACACAAAGAGTCAAAGCTGTTTCTTAATGGTGTAAAAAGAGATTTTGTGTTATGATTCTTTAATAGCGTCACAATATTGGACAGAAAGGCCACACCAGTGCTTAGTAATGGGGTGGTCACTTTTCACTTACCCTTGACCTTTCTTGTTCAGTGCTTCCATTGCACAATTCTGAGGGACAAAGACACACACTTTCCATCTCAGTACAGATTTATTTAGTGCGTGAGTATTGCTTTAGGCTGTATTTCCGAAGCTCATTTATTTTGCATATGTACTGATCTCTAATACACTTAGTAAAGACAACATTAACTACTCTGTTAGTTTATACATCTTGTCTCAAGTATGTGAGTGGCCCAAAGCAAATTATATGTAATTTTAAGCCAGCTTGCTTTATCTTCAAGTTTTTCAATCATTTTGAAGAAATAATAACACCAAAGTGATAAAGAGAATGTCATTTGAAAAGTAAAATCAGAAAGTTTTGGAATATCTTCCTTTTGAAAGTTCACTAACCTCTAACAAAGAAATCAAATATATTTAGTGACGTTTCCAAAGGTAAGACCTTGCTTCCTACATGTTAATCATAGGCAAGTTTTGGGAATTTCAGTTGGTTTTGCTTTTCTGAAGTACATAAAACTGGCTTTTTATTGTCTCCAAATTTTCATCACAGCTCGATTGTTTTGATGCAGTTCAATTATTCTTTTAAGGTAAGATTTTCTCAGGCCAGAAATCTATTGTTCTTGCCCTCCGGTTCTTTGTGTCTGTCCTGTGTCACTTGTTGGGACACTCTAGAGATATGCCATGGTTAGTCAAGATAAATTTAATGGATAAACCAACTATTATTGCTTTTAGCAATAACTTAGCCCAAAGGCTCCAAAGCCTGAGTTATATAAGGGGAAACAATAGCTTCTTTCAATTGATGTTCTCTTGATGCTCCTGTAATCTCCATGAGGAAGCTGCTTTTATGGTGATGCATAAGGGAAGCTTTGACCAGCAACCCAGTGAGACTGTGCAACACATTTTTAAACCTCTTCAAAATCTAATTTTCATGAAGATATGAAGATTAACTGTGCTAAATCCATAGGGTGTTTGTATTGATTTGAAAACCATGTATGCAAAGGATTCAGTAAAGATTTACAAAGTAAGATTTCAAAAACAGTGAACTAGTTGATGTTATCATTACCAAGCAATGGCTGGGAGTATGATTCTTCTTGGATAACCCTGAAGGGAAGGAGTGAGATCGAATATAAATTTTCATTTGATCAACTCCTGGACAGATCCCTAAGGCAAGGGATTTGCCTCATCTTAATTTCAGTTTTCTCATTTTAAAAACATTAAAATATCATATCTCACATGGCTATTTTAAGAAATGAAGAAAATAATATAATGACATTCTTAATCCCATGCTTAATCCCATATCCAAACACTGAAATAGTTTCTTACATTGTTATACAACTGTTGCTACTGTTGGATAAAAATATAAGCTTTGGATAAACTCAGGACTTTTAGAATATCATTTTTGAAAATATCAGTATTTTAAAAGAATTCAAATGCATAAAAATCACTATATTGAATGTAAAACTATGAATTTCAATGAGAGTAAAAATCCATTTATATCTTCCCTTAATGAGAAGAAAGCCATATGTAACTATTAATAATAGTCAAAAAGAACAGAAGAAAATCCTGTAAATAGTTATCCTGTTCAGTTTTAAGCCTCATCTCCTCTATGTCACTGTGGGAAAACGAAGAAGATTAGAAATATACTGCATGTGCGTTTGTGTGTGTGTGTGTGTGTGTGCTTGCGATTTTGTTACGTATTTTAGATAATTACTTAGTATCCACATGTCTGAACTGCAAACTCTCTGAGCTAAGAATAAGGTGATGAATTGTCCCTGTGTTTGTTCAGTACACTAAAAACTGTGTAGAAACAGTGTCACCAGTTCAGATGTATCCTAGCATGGAAAGGCAGATGGTACCAGCAGAAGACACCCTGGTTGGTTGCTTACCCCCTTCTTTTGAGAGGAACTCTTCTGATTAGCATGCATGACACTTCCCCTTACTGCACATTCAATATTGTGTTACTCACCCTTGCCTGTGAAAAACCTTTTTCTTAACATTTTTGGACAATCTCTTAGCCACAAGTTAATTTCAGTTAGCTTTGAAAATGAAAAGCTGAGGGGATTTATAATGCCTTTGTTTATTTTATAAAGGCCTTGTATTAAAATGTTTTCATCAAGGATCACAAGTAATCCTCACTACAGAGTTAAAATTTTGGGTTCCATTATGAAACTTGTTTTTGATATGAGTATGATGAAGTTCAGAGTTCAAGGCACTGCTCAGGGTCTCTGGTCTCAAAAAAGGCAATGCTGGGACCAAGGGATTTAGCTCAGTGGTGTAAGTACCTGCATGGCAAGAGCAAGGTCATGAGTTCAATCCCCGGTACCAAAAAAAAAAAAAGCAAATGCCAGCCTACAAGTTCATGCTTGGTTATTTAAAAATCTTTTGTTGTCTGATCGTGATTGTAGAAGGTTCTACTTTACAGAATTGTTTACTGCAAAAGAAGAAAGTTTATATTTTTTAAAAAATATAAACACTACCCAGAACTTATTAGCAGCTAAAAGTTTCTTGTTATAGAAAACCTCAGCTTCATCTTGGTAAATTGGGTTTTATCCAAAAACATGTTGTTTATAAAGTCTGTAAGCATCTGAGAAGTTGATGGACAATGAAGTCACCTCATTTAAACATCATACCCAGTGATAATGCACAAAGAATAACAGCCCTTAAAAAAAAACACTTCAAATTCTTATTTTTTAAAAAATGAGACTTTTATTGAATGTCAAAATAATAAAGTGTTCAGCATGAAAAAGTTTTACCAACTCACACATTTACCTTCAGACAAAGACCTCTAAATCCAAATGTCTCCTAAATCTATCTCTGCTTCGTTAGGAGGATAATGTCAATTACAGAAAATGGTAGCTAAACCATCCTGCTAATGCGTCTCAAGGTTTTGCTTCTAAAAAGAGGGTTGGCTTCTTCAGATAATTTTCTTAAATGGGATGTTGTTGTTGTTGTCTTAATTTTCACAAGTACTCCATTAAGAGGTTTGCTTTATTTATGGGAGGCATCTGTGTGTTTCACACTGGCTCCTAGTAAGCTTCTAAGTGCACCATGTTTGCATAGAAATATTGATTTTAATTCATAAAGTCCTGTATGTTTTAGGTGCTGTCTGCACTCACTGGTTTTACTTACTACAGACTGAAACTAATATAAAAAGCTCTTCACTCTATGTATCTATATATCTTATGTATTTTTATATCTATGTCTACTACAGACAGAAGCCGATTCAGGCTTTTTGGGGAACCTAAAGCACATGCAGTTTGTAAGGTCTTTTTAGACTAAATGTACAATTATGATAAAAATGCTCCTTAAATTGAATATAAAAATCATAAAATTTTAAAGCAAGTTCAATTATGACAAAATAGAGACATAGAAACTTTCTTAATTTGTAAGTTACTTGAGACAATTCCATTACACATTTTACAAACATATTTTTCAACATTTATTTGCATACTTTTTGATCACCTGTTTTGTTTTGTTTTCTTATTTGTTTTATTTGGTACTGGGGATCAAACTCAGGACCTTGCATTGAGCAGGCAAGCGCTTGAGCCATTGAGCTAAATCCCCAGCTGATCACCTGTTTGTAAGAAAACATTCAGTACTATTATTTTCTTTAGAAAGCATAATAATTCCATGTTTTCTCAGATAATTCAATCTTTTAAGTGTTTTTGAAATGCTTTATTATTCATGATTTTAGCACACTTTCAGCCTCATATCGTATTACTCATACTATGAAATACATTTTTAGAAATATTAGCAAATCTAAAAAATATTTTTCAATATTCTTTCATAGATGAGCTGTAAAATGTTAGAGCATGTCAAGGGCCCTCGTTCAGTAACTAATGCTGAATATTCTTTGGATCAGACAGTAACCTATAGCCATTTACTGCTGGTGCCACTACAGCCATCTGCCCTCTGACCACATGGGATCAGTCACCTTCCCTGGGGGTCAGTATGAAGTTGCAGAAGTATCATAAAATCATTTCCATGTCAATATGCATGGGCATCAGTTCCTGAACTGCACACAAAAGTGCCTTTGAATCACTGAATTTAAAGTAAGTTCAGAACTTCAATTCAGTTGATGCAGCCATCCTCACATTTAAGTATAGATTCAGGCTACTTCAGACCTTGATAAGTCCTAAGACTATTTGATTTCAAATAAAATAACCTCCTTAAAAAAATTCTGTGTATTCTATCTCCAAGAAGAGAGCAACATGTAGTGCCCTAGGCTATGACAATTGTAGTTAAGTGAGCTTTGGGAAGGTGTTTGACATACTTTGTGTTTTTCTGGACACTTCCATAAACACACTTGAATAACTTCAGTACAATTCATACTGTAAGAAAATAGAAGTATTAAGTGGTAGAACTCCTATGGATCAGCTAAAACTCCCTACTGCCTGGCATCTAAAGTAGGCAAGGAAAGGCCCATTCCCATCCATTGATGTCATCCGCCTGATATTTGCTAAGAAAGAAAATTTGCAAGCCAAAGAAGGGGGAAGAAAAAAGTTGAATACTTCACTCTGTTTTTCTTCAAATGACAATGACACATTCTCAAGATCAAAATAAGCAAGAATTTCCAGAGTATGTCAGATGCCAGCTGGCAAGAGTCAGGAGAGAGGTGAAAACTCATGGTCCTATGTTTACAGCAGCAAAGAGAGATGCAACAGTCCAGAGGATTCCAGGCTGCATGGAACGGTTAAGGGTTCTGGTAGCCTCCATAACAGCAAGGCCAGAAAAATGGCACGAAAATTGAGATCAGTAACCTGTGCTCCTGTCTACATAGTGAGATCATGGTGGAGCCGGGATGGGGGTGGGGGTCTCTAAGCACTGGTCTTATAGAAAAGTGTTCTAAGAAAAAGAAAGTTGTAGCAGAAAAAGCACAAGTAAGCACAGAATCTTGGTTAATGTAACAACAACTAAGAAAATGTAAGCATGGTACAGGTAAGTGCTAGCAGCTTTAATCACAAAGTATAAGAGAACGCAGAGTCTCAGATTTTTCTGATTAGGTTGAGAAAATTGTCTCTTGCTAAGCAACACCATGCATATACAAATATCCAAACCTACAGAGAACAGACAAATGATAAACAAGGAAGAGCAGTGCCAGTTACTTCAGAAAGGCTGCAATGTTTGAAATTGAATTTAAGCATTCAGAAGGGGGAAAATGATGAAAAGATAATATTTAAGTAATAGGATGTGACATATGTTCCATCCAGTTGAATCCCCGAGGCATTTCCCTGCCCTTTGTGGATGAGAAGAAGGAGGTGCTGGTCCACAAATCAAACCAGAGCAGAAGCTCAGACACCACTCAGAAGAGAGCGACATGCTCACAAGAAAGGGAGATTGATGTCTTACCGGACTGCAATGTTTCAGAATGCAGAAACTTGGACCCATCTCATGGTGTTTTCCAGAGCAAAGTTGGTGCCAGAGTCCTTTTTAGGGACTAAACTGGTCTATGATTTGGACTGTGATCTTGGATGCTGGCTGCAAGAAACTGAGGGGGTCAGACGTGGTGATAAACACCTATCATTCCCGCACTCCGGGAGGCTCAGGCAGGAGGCTTTCAAGTTCTAAGTCAGCCTAGCTTTGCAACTTAATGAGATACGGTTGGAAAATTAAAGAAAATAAAAATAAAAACAAGCTAAGGATGTAACTCAGTGTGAAGACCCTGCCCTTGATCCCTGGTATTTCAATATATATGTTAATTAATTAATTAAAATTTAAGGAAGGAAACCTTAGCTGACTGCCTTCAAAGGCAGTGAGAATTCACTACCTTTCCCATCATTTGCACTCAGGTTCCATGAGGCATAGTGGTAAGGACAAATTCAGCCAAAGGTAGCATGCTTAAGGGGACTCTACTAGAGGATGGCTGTGACAATGATTCCTCCTCCCACCCTAGAAATCAGGGCCAACCTAGAAGTAGTTAAGATTGCCAGGTGTGGAGAAGTTATCTAAAGAGGCACCGTGTCTGTTAGAGAATTGCTAGGTAAAATTTTGCAGTAGGAAGAATAATTCACAATCGTACTTTGCAGAGAAATAGCTGACATTTGGTGTCTGCCACACACTCAGCAGCAAAGTTCAAACTCAGCAGCCTTAATCAAGAAAGATATCATTTTTTATCTTCCCCTCATCTTTTTCATCTTTGGAGGATGAATGAATGACCATTTGATACAGAATTCAAGGTTCTAGTGTTTTCTTGAGTAATGGATGAGCGAAAGAGAGCTTTGAAATAAATGGGAAATTTAAAAAGGAAAAAACCCCTTTCATTTCATTCTGATTAGATTTCTAACTACCTGAAAATACTCCTCTTCCAATGTCTAGAAGCTAGGAGCTCTACCCACTGTATCTTCTAGAGCACAGGAGTGAAGAGAAAGAAGAAAAACTGTTGTAGGAGAAAAATAAAGATGTGTCTGTTCTCTCCAATGATCAGAAGACATCAATAATCTAAATAGATAATATTCTAATTCTTCTCTGGAATCACTTGTTCACAGATGTCTACAACCTCCCCTGGTGGAAGGTCATGTCACATGCAAAGAAAGAAGGATATGAGGCATTCCCTGAAGAAGTGAATAAAATCTTAATGGATGGGAAGAAACAAAAGAAAAGAGTGAGGAAACTTGGGAAGACATGAATAGCTGCAAGAATAGAGCATACTTGGGTTTTACTCTTTCTGCGGGAAGGAGGATATTCTGCACACAGGCGGATGGTGAGTAATCTGTAACTAGAAGACCAATAGTATGTACACGAATGTCCCGCTAGGAAGTGGAACTCCTGTCCTCCCATTAAGAAACAAGCCTTAGTCATGAGATGTATTTGGACAGTGGAAGTTCAGTAAACATGGAAAAGGCTAAAAATCACTTGTATTTTGGGGTGTGTCTTGTCTTTGCATGTTGGAAATTGTCACCTGCAAAAACATAAGCTAATTTATTCAATTGTGAGAGAACAAATGTCTTTGTTATCCCTGGAGGGAGTTCCAGCCAACAGCCAGTGACAGCCCTCCCCATGTGAATGAGCTGACCCCTGCGGTCATGCAGTTCCAGTTGGGCCACAAGATGGTGGCAGCCACTTGGGAGAGCTCAGGTGCAATCCACAGAAGAATTTTCCAGCTGAATTCAACACCAGCTGCTGACTTATGGAATCATGAGCCAATAAAAGTTTTGCTTTAGAGTATTCTATTTTCTAAAATTTTTTTCATAACAAGTGACAGCCAAGAAACTAGTATATAATTTCTTGTATTTTTTTTGTTTTGAATATCTCAATTTTAGAAATTAAATGATCTCATAATTTTGTGTCCATGTAAATGTGATTGCCTGTTAATCTTCTAGTGGGTGCATGCAGTGGTTACCACCTGGGAACCTCTCTTGATCTGAGAATCTACTGCTATACACATGGTGCATGTATAGGAGCTTTCCTTTGGGGAGCCAGAGGTGTGAGCATGTCAGAAACTACCTGTAACGAAAATAGAAGGTTAATTTGCAGGTTTGCTGCCAACAATTCCTGCAAATTTTATGAATAACAATTCTTGAAAGAACATTGCTTAAAAAGAAAAGAAGATATTCTTTCCAGACAAAACAGTGAAACCCTCTGAAGTCATCTCCTTGTACACATGTAATGATTGGAGGACGGTGGGAACCAAAATTTTGAGACATATCCAGGTGGTATAATTGTCTGCATTTTGGCCCCTTTGGAGGAAATTGCCATTCTGATCACAAATAATTTTTTCTTTAAGTTAAACATTTCATTCTCTTGGGTGTTTGTTGCTAATGGAGACAGAAATACCACTCTCATCTGGATTTAATACATTTCACACACATTTCCATCAAGTGAACTATTTTCTCAGTAGAAGTAGAATTTTAACAGTTTTTTGTGACTTTTCACACATCATCACTTACAAAAGCCCTTCCTTAAGGGGACTGTGCAGAGACCTGGTGTAATATTTGGCTTCGTCTTATTCAGAAATGGATAAGCAGATGTCATTTATGGATTTTCATGAGCAAAATTCAAGTGTCATCATGCAAGGGAACTGTCACAGTGAAGTTTCTCTTGTTTTCTTCCTGTGTTGACCATGTTATCTTAGCCATGAATGCTCGCTCCCCCACCTCCTGGTTTTCTGCCAAAATATAAATGTGTCTACGTATTTTTGGACAACTGTGTCCTTCACAATGCACAGCGCCATTTGGAGAGGATTAGAATGCTGTGAGTAGTGCTAAACTACCCCCAAATCTCCACCCTGGGATTTGTTTATCTGGGTTTTAATACATGAACTCACTTTACAGGAATGATGAGGGTAATAATGGGTGGTAAGTTAAAGTACAATGATTTGAAAGTGTTGTAGGCTTTATATTGAAAATCAATGTGACATAGAAAAAAAAAGACATGGTCCTTGGAGTGAGACAATTTGGGTCTAGTTGTATGTGTGTGTTTTTAGTCTACATTGGCTTCAATAGCTGGTTCTGAACAGGGGCCTTAAGTTCATTGACCTTCTTTCTATTTTTTTACATACATACTGGGGTTATGGAAGGAGGCAACTACTGTTAAAGTTTATTATAAAATATTGTAAAAATCACTCTGAAGAAAAGCACTCTGTCATTTAGTAGGTGGTTGGGAAATATCCATTGCCTTCATTATTTTGAAAGCAGATAGTTGCTTGATATTAAAAAAATGAAAGAAATTATTTCCATTTAATTTATAAATTTAAATTATGTAACTCCAAGGAAATATTCATCACTAATCACTGCAGACTTTGAAACAGCACTGTTTGGGGTCAGTGCACATTTTGCTAATATGTAAGTCTCTGCCAATCATTCTGAAAATTATGTGATCCAAAAGTATTTGTGCCAGCATTGGGGCTGTGATGTATCTATACTGGGCAGGAAATTGAGGAATAAGCCAGTGCACATGATGGTAGAATTTTGCCTGGTAAGGACTGAACTAGAAATTTTTACATTTCTAATCCCAGTTCATCAGTGTCACAACAAAGAATGTAATACTAACCCCCATTTATGGTTGAAAAAAATAAGGCTCAGAGAGGTCAAGCAAGTTGCTCGTTATCACACAGATCCTGTTTCAAAATCTAGATAATTTTCTAAATTAGCCTTTGTTCACAGGAGCAGGCTATATTTATCAAAGCTTTTAGTAAGCAAATTGTTCTGGGGGATTAGCATTTTCTCTCTTAGTGCCATGGTGTATTTGAATTAGAAATTTTTTTAAAAAAAATTGTCCACATTACCCTATCATTTCAGAGTTGTAATAAGTGGAATGGTTATTAGGTACTAGCCCAGGATTAGATTAGTGTTACAGCCCAACTCCTAGGACTCAGAGAAAAACAGAAGAAAAACAAAGCATATGGCTTATTTTTCACTTCCCTAAATTTTATTGCCTGTTTTACAGAGAAGAATCTCTTTAATAATCTCTTTTGAGCTACAGAATTGTGGAATACTAATGATGGTGTGAGATGTGATTATTTTAAGTACTTACATCTTATTGGGGTGGAAACAGGAGTTCCATTGAGAGAAGTCACTTGTTTATATCATCAGCAAGGAAGTAGCATGCATGTAAGTAATGCTGTTAGTTTCTTGTCCAAGACTACTCATATTATACAATTCTGTCTCTTTCCTTAAACTCTGTTACTTGGTCAATAATGCAAAGACTTTAAGGTAATTGAAGACAAATCTGTGGCAGTATTTTTTTTCAACTCAGCAAACTCTGATAATCCTTGAAAGAAAATGGAAATTTGATCAGAAATTGGAAAGGTATCTTTTAGAGATATATCTTTCACTATATTAATTCAAATGTTCCAAGCCAAATAAATCAAAACATGTAAGGGTTCAAATATCATAAGCATTCATTTCTTATCACTTACCAGTTCAATGTAAATGGCACAATGGCAAAGAACAGACATAATTCTGGAAGGACTTGTGTCCATATCAGGGATCCAAGATAAAGGCAAGTCAGCCCTCCTCAACATAGAGCTTTCACAGTCACCATAGATCTCATTTCCTCCCGGTAGGTACAGCCAGCAGCTAGAAGGTCATGCTTGGCAAAGAAAGCTTGGAAGTCGAGTTCATCACCTTCTCACTCAGTCCCACTGTCACATTTTCAAGGGTGACAGGAAGATACAGTCTGTTTTCCTAAAAGATGAGGAAACAGCTTTAGGAAAATTCTTATTATACTTCTGCAGAACTTTCCAATACATATTTAGGACAAGAATATTTTTTTTATGATTGTATTTGTTTTTCCTGAGTATTTTTGAGTCTCTTCTTTGTGTATGTGATTTCTTTTGTGCATGAGTACAGACTTTTTCAGGATAATGTACTCTCCGTAAGTATGTTGCATTTCTGTTTGTCCTGACACTTGAATGCAGCACTTCGATCTATATGCTTTCTCCAGTTTGGAAAATAGGCTTTTGTTAAAAGCAGGAAGCTATAGGGATTAAGTGATTATTAAACAGTAAGGGAATCTCTGATAATACCTAAGCACCATTCATGGACTAGTGAAGCATTTCACAGATTGCTTTCCTACATTTGTTGAATTTTAAGCATTACAAAACCTGTCTTTTGCTAATAAGAACTTATCAACTTAGCTCATTTGCATGGTGAAACTAAATATGCAGTTAATTTGCACATTTAAAAATGTATAAAAAAGCATTTTCCCTGGCACACTGGGGGGCTCTAAGTTGTACAAATAAGAAACTTTAACTCAAAGACAACCAGAAAAACCCATGGATATACAAATAGGACTAATTGGTATTTGGTTTATAGTTACATGCTGACAACGATTAAGTTAATTACAAGGCGCATGGTGCTAAATTACCATCTTTTTCATACATTTTCTGAAGCAGCAAGAACCCCAGAGTGGTTCTGGTTCAAAGTCTAGTTATTCTAAACAAGAACAGAGTTGAAATTGTTTCCAGAGTTAACCACTTAACACATTCCAGTACAATTAATAAATACTCCAGAAACTTCCATTTTATAGTAAGAAAGTCAAGTACAGATATAGTCAGTTGGATAAACACTAACATACTTTCCAAATGGTTTTACCATCTGTTGCACTTGAAAAAGTGATGTGTTAGTAATGAGTTCAAAGGCAACATTTTGTGAGAAGATGCAGTGAAGTTTATTCTGGAAGCAAAAGGTTCAGTATCTACTGGCCCTATAAGGGAGAAATAGGCATAGATGCTAGAGACCTTTCATTTTTTTCTAAGAGAGCTGGAACAAAAAAAAAGCAGATAATTGTAGAACCAAATCATTCGTAAATTAAAACATTATGCTATAATGCAGATAAAATTGTCCCTTGGACTCTGGAGAACAGGACTGGACACCACCAAGACCCTTGTTAACTTTTAAACTATAAGAAGTTCATTCCAAGTCATTAAAGAGTCCATTCCATTCAGGTTTATCATTTGGATTTATTGAAACCATATGTGAATTCAAATCTATTCAAGCTAATGAAATTTACCAGCAGCAGAGGAGGAAGAATATTTTTCTAATGCTTTTGGACAAAATGTTTTTCAGAACTGAATTACTGGCTTCACTATGTAGTACCATCCTTCCCATAACATTCAGAAGCAGGACTCTGTATAGCATAAATGTTGGAACACCATAATTTTAGTGAAGCAGGCGATTAGTGTAAATAAATAGCATGTCTGATAACTGGGATATGGTATATAATTGAAGGAGGTTGCAAAATTCAATCTTGCAGAAAGATTTAAGGACCCTCCTATCCTTTCATTGACTCTTAACTTGTTTTCAGATGAAAAGTGACAATTTTTTGAATGGTAATAAAATTCAGAATTTTAAGGAAAAATGTAAGTGGATTAAACACACATAAAGTCCGTGGTTTCCATAACCTTCAACCTTACTTCTCCTGTTCCTCACCCTACCCATTTTTATACTCCTTGCTCATGAACTGTGACCAACCAAAAACTTTAAGTCCTACAAATAACTGTCGAAGTATTCTGACAACCAGAGTGGAATTGCAGCAATGATACTAAGCTAGAGGCAGGAAAAAAGTTGAATAAACTATAGGTATTGTAACTACAATTTTCAGAGTTATTAGAGATAAAAACAAAAAGGAAAAGAAAATGAATTGCTGAGAGAAAGGTATCTGTCTCTAAGGTTTCATGGTAGATACTGGCTCTTTTGAGGGTCCATCTCTGACTGCCTACATCATTCTATCTAACTTGGCTGTTTGTAACAATTATATATACACACAAATCTATTTGCATTAAAATAATGAAAGGAATACAAAGTATTACGAAAGGAGCCTAACCAGACTATGTTCAGCGAACTCCAAGCAGCGAACAGGGCTGGAATCCACCCCTAGGCCCTGCCCGTGCGTGCCCTTGCAGAATCCCAGCTCAAGGCAAACTTGGAACTCTGCTCCCCGACGAACCGTGGACTACAGAGGACTATCTGTGCTACCTTGAAGGGAGATTAAGCGGCTGCCTCACCAAAACAGAAGATCTCAGCTGGCTCCAGTCAGTGTGGTGAGTATGACCCTAAAATAGAGGTATATGGTGGGTAACTAGGGCCAGTTAAAGCTCACTCCAACTAACTGTAAGACCTTGGTGAGTCTGACAAGAGTGAGGGTGACCCCTTCCTACACACAGAAAACATCAGGCAGAGTGAGGAGTGTGCTGAGAAGGACTCCTCCAACTTGAAGAAAATCAAAAGGGCTCATGAGACACACAGGCACACAATAGGGACACAGTGGGGCCTCAGCTGACACAAACACTATAGACAGGGAGATTTGATGACCTGGAATAACCTGAAGATAACATACTAGCAGGAACTAAAAGTTGACCTACATCAATACTACTAGGCTTGTCAGCCCAGGAAGACTATAGGACTCACCCAACAGGCCCTGCAGTAGGAAGTCAGGTGACTGGCCCACCTATTCATTGTGGGACCCAGCAACTAGACAAACATCAGTCTTACAGCAGGACACCAAGATACACACTACCAACAGTTGACACTAGTGGGTCTGAAGGACCAAACACTAACTCAAAAGGAGAAAATGGCAAAACAAAAAGCAAAATGCAATCGCAAACATCTAGTCCATTAGGAGCAAGCACAGGAGACATTGAAATAGAAGACTTTAAAGGTAGCACACCAGAAATCTCTGAAAAGATAGTGAATGAAATAAAAACTCCATGAGGCCATAGAGGAAATCAAATTAGAAGTACTCTCCCATGTAAAGATAGAAGCAGCAACTTTAGTAAAGGAGTTGCTGAGTGCAGCTAAAGAAGAAATAGAGAAAAAAGTTCAGGAGCGTGGGAAACTGATTGAAACCTTGAAAGAACAATATAGAAAACAAGCAAAATTCATGAAGCAAACTGAAAGAGACATCCAAGAAACAAAAAATTCTATTCAAAGCATGCAAAACCATTTAATGAAGCTGAGGATAGGATTTTGGACCTTTAGGACAGGATCACAATTAGTGATCATGAAAGGATAGTACTTTTAAATAACAAAGTAGCATGAAATGACAATCCAGAAGCTTCAAGATGATGCCAAGAGCAGCAATATAAGATTAATAGGCATTAGTGAAGATGCTGGAGTCAATACAAACAACAGAACTAAAATATTCACAGAAATAATAGGAGAAAATTTCCCAAACGTGGGGGAAAAATCTGATATGCAGAAAGTGAGGCATATAGAACACCAAACAGTCACAAACAACATGAATCTACACCCAGACACATAATAATTAAGATCTCAGACATACAACATAAAAACAGAATACTAAAAGCTGTTAGAGAAAAGA
The DNA here is from genome assembly GCA_004027295.1 of Dolichotis patagonum. NCBI lineage: Eukaryota > Metazoa > Chordata > Mammalia > Rodentia > Caviidae > Dolichotis > Dolichotis patagonum. The sequence continues at coordinate 24,219 of PVJX010011487.1, read as the reverse complement.
CACAAGTCACCTATTGAGGAAAGCCCATTAGAATCACAACAGACATTTTAGCACTAACCCTCAAATCAAGGCGTGCTTGGAGTGAGATATTTCAAGCCCTGAAAGAAAACAATTTTCAACCCAGACTGATGTACCCAGCAAGAAGATTTAAGGACCCTCCTATCCTTTCATTCACCCAGCAAAGCTTTCATTCAAATTTAATGAAGAAACAAGATACTTCCATGACAAAGAATAACTGAAGAAATTCACGTCCACCAAACCAATGCTAGGAAGAATATTGAAAGACATACTAGACAGAGATAAAAATGACCACAATCCCCAGAACAACAGAAAGAAACTGCCAGGTAGGACAAGCAATTAAATAAGAAAGGAAAGCAGAAACCAAACAACTAGAACATAACATGGCAAAGTCGAACCAGTACATATCAGTGATATCCATAAATGTAAAGGGCCTCAATTCAACTATCAAAAGAAATAGGTTGACAGAATGGATCAAGAAACATGATCCCACAATATGCTGTATACAAGAAACACATCTGACCCAAAAGGAAACTCATGGATTAAAAGTCAAAGGATGGAAAACAGTATTCCATTCAACAGGAACCCAGAAAAAAGCAGGGGTAACTATTCTATTTGCAGACAATGTGAACTTCAAACCTAAAATGATTAAAAGAGACAAAGAAGGTCACTACATACTCGTAAGTGGAAAAATCCAAGAGGAAGAACTAACAATTATAAATTTATATGAACCAAACACAGGAGCATGCCACTATATAAGACAGATACTAATGGACATGAAAAACCAAACACATAAGAACACAATTATTATAGAGGACCTTAACAGCCCACTGTCACTAAGAGATAGATCAACTAGACAAAAAGTCAGCAAAGAAATAATAGAACTGAATCATACCTGCAAGCAATTGAACTTAGTAGATGTTTACCGAGTATTCTATCCAACCACATCAGAATACACATTCTTCTCAGCTGTGCATGGGACATTCTCCAAAATAGACCATATATTATCCCATAAAACATTCTTAAGTAAATGCAAAGGTATTGAAATTATCCCATGCATACTATCTGACCATAGCGCACTGAAATTGGAAATTAATGGCAAAAGAAATTGGAAACCCAGCATAAATACATGGAAATTAACTAACAACCTTTTGAACAACCAGTAGGCTATAGATGAAATTAAAGAAGAAATAAAGCAATAGCTACAATTCAATGAAAATGCGGAAACAACAAACTGTACTGTATAGGATGCAATGAAAGCAGTCTTAAAAGGAAATATATAGCAATAAATTGTCATATCAAGAAAACAGAATGAGCACAAATAAACAACCTAATGTTTCATCTCAAGCTTCTAGAAAAAGAAGAGCAAGTTTAACCCAAAGCTCATAGAAGAGAGAAAATAGTAAAGATTAGAGCAGAAATCAATGCAATTGAAACTAAAAAAAAAAAAAAAATACAAAGAATTAATGAATCAAAAGCTGGTTTTTTGAGAGAATAAACAAAATTGACAAACTTCTAGCTAACCTTATAGAGAAAAAGAAAGAAAAAACCAAATTCATGCAATAAGGACTGAAAAGGGGGAAATTTCTACAGATCCTATGGAAATTCAAAAGATCATGAATACCTACTTTGAACGTCTCTACTCACAGAGTGGAAAGCACAGAGGAAATGGACAGATTTCTAAAAACATATGAACTACCAAAGCTCAACCAAGAAGATACAGCAATTTTGAACAATCTAATATCAGCTATTGAAATTTTAAATGCAATTAAAAAACTTATCAACAAAGAAAAGCCCAGATCCTGATGGATTCACAGTGCATTCTACAAGAAATTTAGGGAAGATTTGATGCCAATACTCCTTAATCTCTTCAATGAAATTGAAAAGAAAGCAATCCTCCCTAAATCATTCCTGGAGGCAAGTATTACTCTCATACCAAAACCAGAGAAAGATCCATCCAAAAAGGAGAACTATAGACCAATCTCACTAATGAACACTGATGCAAAGATTCTCAGTATAATACTGTCAAATACAATGCAGCAAATCATCAAGAAGATTATACATCATGACCAAGTGGGGTTTATTCCAGGAATGCAGGGATGGCTTAACATATGCATATCAATAAATGGGATACACCACATCAACAGGGCCAAAAACAAAAACCAAATGGTCATCTCAATAGACACAGAAAAAGCTTTCGATAAACTCCAACACATGTTCATGATAAAAACCCTTTAGAAACTCAGAATACATGGTGTATACCTCAACCTTGTAAAGGCCATCTATGACAAACCAACAGCGAATATTATACTAAATGGGCAAAAACTGAAAGCTTTCACTTTAAAATCAGGAACAAGACAAGGATGTCCACTATCACTACTTCTTTTCAATATAGTTCTAGAAACACTAGCCAGGGCAATCAGACAAGAGAGAGAAATAAAAGGAATAAAGATAGGAAAGGAAGAAGTTAAATTATCAGTATTTGCAGATGACATGATACTCTATATAGAAGACCCCAAAAACTCCATTAAATGACTACTAGAGGTAATAAACACAGTCAGCAGTGTAGCTGGCTACAGAGTCAATGCTCAAAAATCAATATCATTCCTGTACACAAATAAGAAACTCACCGAAATAGAAATTATGGAAATATCACCCTTCATGATAACATCTAAAAAAATTAAATACTTAAGAATCAACCTAACTAAGAATGTAAAAGACCTGTATGCTGAAATTATACTATGCTAAAAAAGGAGATTGAAGAGGATATTAGAAAATGGAAGGATATTCCTTGCTCTTGGCTAGGAAGAACCAACATTGTGAAAATGTCCATACTCTCAAAACTGTTATACAAATTTAATGCAATCCCAATCAAAATACCATTGACATACCTCACAGACCTAGAGAAAACACTCCTAAAATTCATTTGGATACAGAAGAAACATAGAATAGCAAAGGCAATTCGGGGCAATAAAGACAAGGCAGGAAGCATCTCAATTCCTGACTTGAAACTGTACTACAAAGCCACATTGATAAAATCAGCATGGTACTGGCAAAGAAATAGACCTGAGGATCAATGGAACAGATTAGAAGATGCAAGAAAAAGTACAAAGACACTCACCCACCTGATATTTGACAAAGGGGCTAAACATGTTCACTGGAAGAAGGATAGCCTCTTTAATAAATGGTGTTGGAAAAATTGGCTCTCCACATGCATAAGACTGAAACTAGATCCATGCCTATCACCATGCACAAAACTAAAGTCTAAGTGGATCAAAGACCTAAACATTAAAACAGAAACACTAAATCTACTGGAAGATAAGGTAGGTAGAAGTCTTAGAGACATAGGGGTAGGCAGAGAATTCATGAACAAAACACAAACTGCATGGGAAACATTTCAGAGAATCAACAACTGGGATTTCATATTATTTAAAAGTTTCTGCACTTCAAAAGAAATCACCAACAAAGTGAAAAGAAAACCCACAGAACGGGAGAGAATTTTAGCCAAAGGACAAAGGACTTATATCAAGAACATATAAAGAATTGAAAAACATCAAGCTGCCCAGATTCAAAGACCCTCTCGAAAAATGGGCATTTGAGATGAATATATAGTTCTCAGATGAAGATATACAAGTGGCAAATAAATACATGAAGAAATGTTCACCATCACTGGTCATTCGAGAAATGCAAATTAAAATAACACTGAGATTTCATCTCATTCCGGAAAGAATAGCTGCCATCAAGAAATGAACTGATAACAAATGTTGGTAAGGCTGCAGTGAAAAAGGAACACTGCTCCACTGTTGGTGGGAGTAGAGACAGGTGCAATCACTATGGAAATCAGTATAGAGAATTCTCAGAAGACTAGGAGTGGAAGCTCCATTCAACCCAGCTATTCCCCTCCTGGGTATTTTCCCAGAAAAACTGAAAAGGTCATATCACAGTGATACATGTGCACCCATGTTCATAGAAGCCCAATTTGTAATAGCTAAATCTTGGAAACAACCAAGATGCCCACCAACTGCAGAGTGGATTAAAAAGAGGTGGTATTTTTATGCAATGGACTATTACTCAGTTTGAAGAAGGAAGATCTTGAGGCCTTCATAGGGAAATGGAGACAACTTGAGACTATCCTCATTAGTGAAATAAATAAGAATCATATTTACAAATATCACATTGTGTCTAGTGTAAAAAGTAATAAGAAATGTAGGAGTAATGAAACCCAAAATGTGTAATTGCTAGTGTAAAAAAGAGAGGAAAAGAAAATTCTCTAAAGGATATAACTGCATGTATGTTTAAGTGTGTAAGATGGATGGCCATATTACTGTTTTTGTTAGATTGTGGAGCAGAACTGTTAACTGTCTAATTGTTTGAATGTCTACTTTGTATATTTTAATTTTGTAACTTGAACAACTATTTCCAAGATGACAGTATGTAATTTATCAAGTAATGATTTCTTAGTGTTTTTTTGTTCTTTTCTTTTTTTCCTTGGAATTCTGTATGTTTGCTGCCCTCTTTTCTGTTTTGTTTTGTTTTTTTTTTCTCTTTAAAATTAAAAAAAAAAGAAAATGATTTGCTAACTGAACCAAAACACAAAGACCTATATTGCTCTGTTTTTGTTTTCCAAAATTTTCAAGTGTGCTTCAACTTAGAGTTGTCTAATCCTCAAGTGTTGTCTCATACACATTAAGTGAGAAAGACTTAACTTCCTTTTGTAGCACTTACATTGTTTTCTATACATAGTTTATCAGAATACAAGAAAACCAGAAAGATTTTTAATTATTTTTTCTTTTATTTGACCTATGCCCTTCTTTATTCTAGCCCTTGTGCTCTTTTATAGTTATAAGTATTAATTTATAATTAATATAATTAATAATTAATATAATTAATATAATTAATTTGTTTAAAAAATGTATGTGCTAATAATAGTAATAATATCATGAATGTCAAAACTATTGAAGTATAATTTTTTTAAGTATGACAAAATACCAAAGAAGTCTTGAGAATTTGTGTATCAGTCTTCTAATGCTGATTTAGCATTCAGTAGTAACTCAAGAAAAATCTGACAACAGCTAATACAGCACCAGACAATAAAATCCAGATTAATAAAATATATAAAATAAGTTTAGTGCATATCTTTCCCTTTATGAACAGCACAAATAAGCAAAAGCACAATTTATTTAATCCACACTTAAATCTACATAAAGGGTGTATGGGAAAATGTCGAACTAAACTTAGGCAGCAACTAAACTTAAGCCATACTTTAATTGCTCAGAGAAAGAAGAAAAAGAAGAGTTAAGAAAAAATGCTTGCAAGACCTTATTTTGCATGAATAAAGTTACATCCCTAAGGCAGAATGGTTATTGGAGATGTGCTCCATTGTTTTATATTATTTGCTTTGGACCAATTCGGGAATTGTTAGATAGCTGTCAATGGTTACCATGTAAAACATGTTTGATGATGCTTAACAGCTCTTTCATTTTCAAAGGTATAAACAAATCAAAAGCTAAGAACCATGGTGACTCACAAGTGCAAGCTCTGCATCACACACAGATAATGACATAATTGTTAACATTCTCATCCTAATGTTGGTCCATATACACATATAGGCAGTTATTTTAATTTGATTAAAGAAACAATTGCAAGGAAGGATTCAATCTGTTGTACAAGTAGTTTACAGGGAAATTAGTACTAGCAGTCAGATTTTTCTGACAATATTACTGACATAAGATTCAGCTATTGTAAGAGAAATAAATATAGTGCGAAACTAGATGGTCATAGCAAAAAATAAATTAATTTTAATTATGTAACTTCTTGACTACTATGTTTCAGATATTAAAGTTCCTTACAAGTACAAGATTACAAAGGATTTATGATCTGCAAAGAAAATGGCCAAATTGGACATATGCTCACTGTGTGCAGCAAATTTTGGGGAAAAATATTCCCAAACTTCAAACTACTCTTTGCATGTTATTTGCTGGTGTTATTGAGAATATGCTTTCACAAAATATTCTACTGTTGGTGTAGATGAAGCTACTATGAACATGGTCGATTTCCTTGTTACAGTCAACCATTTGCATGCATTGCAGGGTACCATAAAGAGCCACTAATAGAAGAGTCTTCATTTGGCAGTGAGCTTAGATGACATTTTAAGATTAAATCTGAGTTCCAACACCTGGTAAACCCAAGTAGATTGTAAAGCATCTCTCCAAGGCATACTTAAAACTCAGAACAAAAAAAACTGTGAGCATAATTCCCCCAAATGAATTTTTTGGGTGACTGAATTACTAACCATTGCAATTAGCTTAAGCAAAATGAAATTAAACCTGCAAATTTTAACGTTGATAGAGGTGAAAAGAGATTTAAGAAAATTAAAATTCATCTTTAATATTTACCCATGTAAAATGTTAGTTGACTTCTCAAAAACATATCATATATTAGTACAGTTTCCAGCCATCTTATCAGAAAGATTTCACTGGGAGTGGCTAAAATCAATTGAGAAGTAAGATTTTCAAATTGTATTTACAAACATAGAAAGATTTTTTAAGTTCAATTTTCACTCTTTCTTTCTCTCATTCTGCTTGAAATTATAAGTACATTTCTGACAATGTAAACTTGTATTAGAAAAGTAGATTACAATATCTCACTTCTTTTGTTGTTGTACTGAGAATCAAATTCAAGATCTTGTACTTACCAGGGGGTACTGTGCCACTGAGCTATATCCTCTGCTTTTTTTATGTATTCTTAAAAATAACTAAAGTACTTTGTATCATGGTTTGAAAAAATCTTATCTTATAAAAGGACCACATTTAGGAAACTTCGATTCTAGCCTAAGTCATCTAGAAGTGCTTATGGTAAATTTCACTCAAGTGTAAAATTAATGGATAAGACATTGATGATTTATAGAAGAAGGGCAAAGTCATTCTTGGATGTTCCAAATATATGAGGTTTCTCACTGTTTATGTATTTTCCAGATACACTGAGGGGAAAAAGTAATCTCTCCATACCCATTTCTCTTTTTCATCAGTGGGAGCAACTTCATATAAAGAAATGAGCTCTTTTTTATATTAACCAGGAAAGCACACATTAAAAGCTAATATATCTTTTTTATGACTCAGGTAAGCCCATTGGGGTGGGGCAGGAAAGAAATCAGATGCTTCTCCACACACTAATTGGGGTCCATTGACTCGAAGAGCAGACAGGCTCCTTGCTAATTGGAAAAAGGAAATGTTTTCCCTTCATTAATATGGATTTAGACTATGGTTGAAAGATAAGTCAACATTCATTCTTGATAGATGTTCTTTCTGTAACAGTTCCATTTGTTAAGGAAGGGGGAGGCCAGAGTCACACTGGTATGAATGTGTGTTGCCAAACAGTAATTGTATGCTCTATTTTCTTTATCTAGGGAACATATGCTCATAGTCAAACTTTGATATTGAGTAGTGATGGATATCATAGCCATTTGAGGATATCATAAATCTAAGGAGGTTATTTGAATGTACAAGTCTTTGACCTGGTACAATCAATGTATGCAGATAATAATCATAATACAGTTAGGCATATACTGTGTTTATTACCTGATAAAAATATTTCAAGTATTTGTTTATACCAATCCACTTAATCTTTACAACTATGCAATTACATAGGTAACATTATTATTTCATGAATAAAGAAATGTGTCAGAGATTGGTTAAATAAATTTCAGATGGCCACAGAGTGGCAAAACTAGGATGTCCACTCAAGCAGTTCGTAGCTAGAGCCTGTGCTTTTTACATTCTGCTATGTAAAAATATAGTAACAGAGCTGCAGTTGTGATGGTGGTGATGATAATGATGGTGTTGTATATTAAACATTCACTATGTCCGTGCCTTTCCCTGGAGATATGCCAATGTATTCTGTCTTTATAATAACCCTTCTAAAAGACAGAACTGAAAGATAGTATGATGAACATTTAATAAACCAGGAGGATGAGAGTTCAGCCTATTTACATGACTGTGGTTTTTCTAACAAAATAAGAATGAGATTTAGAGGGAATGATCCAAATCAAAAGGCTCTTGGTGAAGGTTTATGCACTCATGAGAAGACAATGATGAGAGGAGACATCTATGAAAGACATCTCTTTTTATGGAAGTCCCCTAGTATTTCGATGTCTTCCATATTTAGACTCACAGAAGAAGCAAAGTTGGCTGGAATATTAAGATTTTCCAGCTTGTAAGGAAATTCGTTTCTTAAGTTAATCTGTCAGCAGAGAAGTGTGCATGCATATCCAGATGTCTTGCACTGGGCTTGAGAAAGCAAAAGAGGCAGATGAGTTCTCCTTTCTGTCTTCTCAGAATCAAGCAAAATGTGACAATCATTCATCATGTGAGCCACACCAAAAGTTTCTGCTGATTTTCCACGGCAGCGAAATGTACTCCACTGTAGACTAAGGACACAGAGTGGAGTCACGAGATTAGTTACCAAGAGACAATGGCCAAGACGCCACAAACATTTGTTTCAGTAAGTATTTTATTGTAAAATTCTGAAATAAATATTAAATGAAAGTAATCATACATATGCCAACTACTTCACAGAGCTGAGTCATTTCTGTCTACTTTAATTTACACCAGCTTTGCTTTGTTGAAAATAGAATGAAGCACTGCAGATGTGAGGCGACATAAGTGGCAGTGATGTGGGAGCATTTGAGAGGCCATCTCATCACTCTTCCTTAGCAGCAATTGATACAATAACTTCAGATCTAAACACAAGAATTTTCTGCTTTGAACCATGGTTAGTTTGGATGTTAAAAAAATAGAACATTACCTCAGTTTCATTATTTTGAAATAGTATTAGATTATCTCCTAGAGTTTAGGAAGCACAGGCTGCATTGGAGACAGACCATGAATCAAAACCACCAAGAGGAAGTCTCAGTAAAGTGCCTTTGTTCGGTGCCCTGCACTTCTTTCTCTGCAGCAAGAATTGCGTATGAAATCCTCTTTCTCCTCTTTCTCCTATTTCTCCTTTTTAAAATGTTTCACTGGTACATATAATTGTAATTTTTGTACGTTTGCATTACATAATGTCTACCTTTGCTGTGCAGCATTAGTACAATGTACATAACATATCTTAAATCCTTTCTCATTCTCTTCCCCCCATCACTTGATCCCCTTCCTGCTTGACAAAGATCTACCTTCCTACTTCCTATTATTTTGTTCTTTATATTTTGAGTTTCTCATAGAAAAGAAACCACTCAATATTTAAGCCTGTGTGTGTGTCTCATTTACTTCGCTTAATAGTATGTTCTCAAGTTCCATCCATTTTCCTACAAATAACTCAAGTTAATATTTGTCTATGGCAGAGTAGTACTGCATTGTATGCAAATACCACATTTGCTTTATCCTTTCATGTGTTGATGGACATAAAAGCTTCTACCAGATGAGCAGTGTAGGCAGAATTATGTTTTTTAAATTGAACTAAAAATGTTCATGAGCGATCATTTGATTAGCTCCACTTGGTGGAGATCTTATCCCTTAGTCAATAAAGACAGGTGCAAAGGGGAGAACTAGGTAGTCTATAGGTTTTTACTGGAGGAAGTTGATATAGAAGAAAAGCAGCAGTAAGGAAAGCATGCATAGATTATAGAGCAAATAAGTCTTCAATATAATATGCAATATACTATTATATTGCTGTATTTTAGCATTTGTATTAGAAATGGGAGTTGCTAGAAACTAAGAGTACTATGCGTTCCAGTTATCTTTAGTATTGGCAGGGAAGGGGGAGTACACACCCTAGAAAGATTCTCTGAAGTTAGCTGAGTACACTTATTGAAAGTTTTCATATGTATCTTACAGAATTGTAAAATTCTTAAATAAATATAACAATATAATTTGAAGCTTATTTCTGAGGGAAATCTGGGTTTTTTTCACACGCACACACACTTTCACTCATACTCACGTCTAATGGTGAGGTCTTCACGTAGCACTATGGTCTCAGTATGCATCCATTTTTCTATAAATGACTCAAATTTATCCTTTTCTTATGGCAGCGCAGTAACATCTATTATCTTGGGTTTTGATTTTTAAAACCTGAATTCCTTCAACTAATCTATATTCCAAGCATTGCTAACATCATAACTAATGCTCTTGGCTTCTTCTTTTTCAGCTGACCAAAATACACTCTGAATTCAAATTCTCATTAACTTTAATAATTGAGGTTTACTCTGTTGAGAACTGAAAGTGATTTTTCAATTCTAACTCAGAATTCTTAAGATATATTCTCCCAAGTTGACTTCAGACACTAAATACTTTATGTAGTTAAGAATAAGATTTGCAAATCCTGGCAAAGAATGTAAATAGGGAAGATTGAGGGACCTGAAATGAACACTTTTTCTGTGGTCCTGTCTGTATGTCCTGCTTGTTTATTGCATTGTTCAATAGTTAACAGAATTGCATGATATTTGGAGATATGCTGATCTTAGTGGTAGAACAACAGATCCACCAGTCTGAAAAATAATTTTTAACTTGCCTCTCTGAGCAAAACAATTTCCAATCAACTCTGTTAAAGAAAACAATTTTGTGGAAATAATATGCATATATAAATAAAACATTACATTTTTAACTGGTTCAATGTAACTAAGTTATTTTAGGCTAAAATGTGCTAGATTTTCACCCAGTGATGAGTCATTTTAAAGCACTTTGCAGGATGTGTAGCAATTCCAATGTTAGTTTGATCTGGGAATTTTTTGGCATTTGAGCTAAAAGAATAGCAATAACAATGCATGGTATCTCACAAGAAAGTGCTGCTTCTCTAAAAGGTTTTAGGGCACTACATATTTTTTTTTCTGTGCCTTAAACATTGTTCTCTTGAACTAGTTATTTGGAAATATTTGAAGAAATAATTTTAATTAGGTACTTAGAAATGATTATGGGCTGTTACATTAAAAAAGTGACCAGATTTTTGCTTGTTTAATTTAAAATTGACATTGAAAGTGTAAAATTACTGCACAAAAAGAAAAGAAAGAAAGAAATGAGCAGGAGTGCTTTACAGTTAGCATTACTGATAATGTACACATTCTGTTCTAAATGCATTCAGGAGAAACAGTGGTATTTTCATTTATTCATTTACATGCCCATTCAGCCGCACATAAAGCTATACAGATATATGTGTCTGAAAGATCAATTCTTAACATCTGTGTTTTTCCTACAGTATCGGACCGTTAGGGAGCTACAACTCCCTTGCAGTTGCTGGGGAAACAATGACAGAACTCGAGCCAAGAATCAGTTAAACTAAGGAGGCTGTTCCATATCTTTGTTTTCTGGGAAGAGAACAGGTGTTTAATAATTTACATAAATTATGCAAAATCTAAAGCATTTACAGTAACTAGACACTTAGCAACAGACATGAATGAAGAGGTAAATTGGCTGATGATGTTTGGTATTATAGCGGCGCCTACTAGCTCTCCTATTGTTATAGATCTGTCAGCATTTCCATTAGAAACACTTTTTCTGGGATTTATATTTCAATACTAAATTCTTCTTTTGTCTTTTATTTGTTTTAAGACCATAGCCATTGTCCAATAAAGTATTTTATTTATAAAATATATATTTGGGTATGTGAAAAATAATCGGAATTATATTTATCTTATTGAAACAAGATAGTAATTTATACTCTTCTTTTTAGATAATACTAAGAAATTACTCTAACTGAAGAATATGTGCTAGTGGACCATTTAAAATCCATGATATGAATTTATATTCTTGTATAATATTCTGAATTGTGCTGAGACTTCAGGACAGAAATGTGGTACCTGAAAGAGTAAAGTTGGCAATTTTAATCAATAAAGATATTTGAGTATATTTTTTGCTTTTCATTTTAAAGGATTTTCCATGCATTTTTGTTGCATGTTAAATTCAGTAGAGAATAAAAAGAATAAAAGTCAGTATCTAAGATAAAATGTCACTCTAGTTGGGAAATAAGACAATAATATATAGACACTTCTAACAATAAATGGAAATGACAGCTGTATATGTAACTACATTTCATGCTGACACAGCAATAGAATTGTGCATTGTTTGTCGGTAAAATGTTTCAAATCTGTAGCTTTTCTCCTTGTAAAAACTTTCAATTAGTTGTTTAATATATGAAATTTTAAAGATCAGTATCACAACTAATACATGAGGCTGAATTCTTGCTATACCTGGGTGAATCTTAAAAGTGCCTACGTAAGTAAGGTCTTGGGAATAAGACACTTTTTGTTTCCTACATGATACCCAAGAGATTTAAAAATTCCTTTAACATTTTATGTTTGAGACAAGTTAAATATATCATCTATGTCCTGGAAATGTAAACTGATTTGACAAAACAAAACACTTAGGTAAATTCAACTCCATGCCTCTCCTACCTGTACCTATGAAACTAAACATTATAGGAAACACACCATAATTATTTTAAGTCCATGACTATGAACCGCAGGAAGTGCTTAATATACTCATTCATTCATCACACGGTACTTCCCAAGGCTCTTTAGTTTCACAGTCTGATGACGATTCTCTTTTCCAGTCTTAATACTTCCTCATCTTCACTTTAAAAATATGGCTTCCTTTTTTATCAAGAAAATTAAAGCATTCAGGCAATAATTAACACACCCACCATAGCCAACTTGTGACTGTTTCTGCACCCCCACATTCACTTTCTGACATGATTTTCTAAATGAATAACACTGTAACTTAATAAGCTAATTCCTCTTTGTTATGCTAGATTCATATTTACAGTGATCCCTCAGTAGTCATGGTTCCAGGACCCCTCAGATACCAAAATCTGCAGACACACAAGTCCTTCACATAAAATGGTGTAAGTATTTGTTACATACAAATACTGCACACATCATCTTGTATACTTTAAATCACTGCAGGTTATTTTAACAACAAATACAATTTAAATGCTATATAAGTATTTTTGCACTACTGTTTAGATAATAAATGCAAGAACAAAATATACACGTTTATTACAGATGTTTTTTTTCCCTGAATATTTTCTTTTTGGCTGGGTTTGTTTGAATTCATGAATGCAGAACCATGGGTAGTAGGTTCTATTCCCTCAGTTTTGTCTCTTGGATAAATATGTTCAGCAGTTCTATCTTCTAATTCCTACAGCATGGAGTTTGCACCATTGAACTGAAGATTGCACTTAGGATAATCCTATGATCTAAATGTGTCTCCCAAAAATCACTTGTTGGCAACCTCATCTGTAGGGCAACAGTGTTTGTGGGTGGAGCTTAGAGGGAAGTATTTAGATATTAAGGGCTCCCCCCTACAAATGGATTAAAGCCAGTTATAAAAGGGGTTGAAGCTACAGGTCCAGTCTTTTTTTCTGTCTTGTGTCCTCTTGCCCTTCTGCTGTCTACTATGGGATGGCAAGCCATGTGGGCCCCTCAATTTTGGACTTCCCAGAACTGAAAGGAACAAAACCCTGTTCGTTGTAAATTAACCATTCTGAAGCGCTCTATGTTAGTAGTGCATAATTTTATATGTGTATCTGCCTCACTGCAGGCAGATAAAAGTATTTTAAAAAGTCCAAAATAGTTCCATGTTCCCTTTTATGCCACCAGATCCTTTTGCAAAGAATTGTCTTGAATCATGGTTATCTGCTCTCTTTTTCTTACTCTTTATTAAATATAGTAAATAAGGTATTAGATTCCACTACTCCACCAAAGTACCTTTCTCCATGTCACTAATGGCCTCTTTCCTGGTTTGTCCAAGAGTCAATTCTTAGTCTTAACAGCAACTGCAAAGGGCACTTGATCCACGTGTTTATTTCCTCCTTCTTAGTACAACTTCAGCTGGCTTTCAGTACACTACACTCGGATTTCCTTCTATTGTACTTCTTTCATCGTCATACCTGGGTCTTCTCTTCCTGAACCTTTTAATGTTGGCTTGATCAGTACTGATTACCTTCTCTGTGCATTCTTATTTCTATGCCATGATTATCCAGCTTTAAGTACAATGTGTCCACTGGCAATGTCTAAATCTGTGCCTCCAGTCTAGACCCATGGCCTAACTTCTAACTCCAGTCTCCTATATCCCCCTGGCCACTTAATTTCATCATTTGATCATTTGATTGTATAATAAGAGATTCAAATCCAGCATGTTCAGACTGAAATATTCGATTTTCTTTCTGCACTCACCATTCTCACTCTCAATTTTCATTGTCTTCTACTTGTTCAAGTCAAAAATTATAGACAGATACTTGATTCCCTTGTTTCCTATATGCCACAAATAAAATACCAAAATATTTATTTTGCTCTGTCTTCAAAACATGTGCATGATCTGACTGTCTTTGACCTATGTCCTTGAAACATCTCTTTTACTCTTCCACTTTCTTACTCTTCTCTAACCACACAAACTTCCTTCTTGTTCCTGGAAAATCCCAACCGTTTATTGTGCTTGGATTGACTGCCAGCAGTTACTCAGATAGTTCTCTCCTTCATCTCACTTGAAATTTTGCTCAACTCTCTCAGTTTAAGTTGCCTAATTTAACACTTAATTAATGTTACGCAGTGACCTCACCTCTAACATTCAGGATCCTCTTACTTTATCTTTCCTTGTAACATGACAATTGTCATTCTCTTATGACCTTATGACTAATGAGGCATAAGTGCCTCATTTATGTTGGTTATTGTTGGTCTGTTTCCTGAACAGAATATGAATTCTATAGGATAAAGCTTTTTGTGTGTGGTAATTGCTGATGCATTCCAAATTCTTACCTATAGTATCAAGTTGCATTATAGACATCCAATAGGTAGTTGTTTGAATAAATTATGAAATTGACAAAGACACTGTAACAGTGTCTGCTTTTTGGATCACATATGGCAATGCTCAGGTAGTCTAGAAATGCCAAAAACATTCTGAGCTTCACCCTGAAGGAGCTTGTTTGTAAATGAAGCCATCATTGGAAAAAGTGAAAACAAGACACACACCTCTGGGGAAATTCTTTGAGCACAGGCATTCAGTGGTTCCCAAAGCCAGGAATTTCTAGGAGACACTGGGACAAATGAAACTGGAAACAACTACTTCTGTCTCCTTGTACTTCACTTTCTCTGTTTCTTTTTCTTCTTTGCACTGGAGGTAGATTGTTGTCAATTGTGGTGAGAGGTAATTTTCCATAGAAAAAGTAAAGTCATGACTAGCTTATAGATATGAAAATGAACATGGTTGAAAGATTTTATTTAACTCATTAATGAGAAAGCTGCTGAGGCATTACAACCAATTCAAAGGAGAATCCAAAGAAAAAATATATTTATAGACTGGGAATATTGAAATGGATGTGTAAATTGAGACAAAGCTAGCCTTTTCTCCAATGAAAGAGGAAAATTAATTAAATCTTTACTGGATAAGGCAGAATTTATATGAACATAGACAATAAATCATTTTGCATGTTTTGTTATCTAAAATTTAGAGTTGTAAAATAGCTCGCATGAAATCAAAATCAGAAAATCCTGTGGGATCTATACTAGACTATGCGATCTTTCATTGAAGTGCACATTTTCTCAACACTACCAAAAACATCTTTGACCACCTGTCACAATGATAACGCAGGTTAATTTTACATTAAATACTGTGTATTAACATTCATATTAGTTTCTCATTACTGGTGTAGTAAATTAGTACAAAGTATTTATTTTGCTCTGCCTTCAAAATGTGTGCATGATCTGACTGTCTTTGATCTTTGTCCTTGAAACATCCCCTTTTACTCTTCCACTTTCTTACTCTTCCCTAACCACACAGACATCCTTCTTGTTCTCAGAAAATCCCGATAGTTTATTCTGCTTGGATCACTCTTCCAGCAGTTGCTCAGATAGCTCTCTCTGTCATCTCACTTGAAATTTTTCTCAGCTCTCTTGGTTCAGGGGGTGCTTAATTAGTGTTACATGGTGACCCCACTCTAATATTCATGATCCTCTTACTGGTCACAAACAACACATATTTATTATGTACCAGTTCTTTAAGGGGGAATTTCAAAATCGGTATCGCTAGCTTAGAATGAAGCTACTGTATTATCTAGGGAAGGGTACATTTCTTTGAGTTTTCCTGAACTCATGCCCTCCCCTCCATCCTTTAATCCAGAACAGCATCTTCACATGTCTGTCTTCTAACCTTCTTTTCTCTCTCTTCTGTCTACTTTATATTAGTCTGTGATATTTGGAATAAAGACTCTACACAGTTGATGAAACAATTTGTTTCCTGAGCTGTTGTCTTATGAAACAAGAAAACAGAAAACTTGGTATGTTTCCCCAGTTCCAAATGCCTCCCTTGAGGCATTTGGCTTATGAAAAATAGTATATTTTTCAAATTCTAATGACAGCCATAATGTAGATTTTTGATACCCTTCAGCAATTACTGATTCTTCCAAGTCTTAATTTCTATCACAAAAAATCTATGGCTTTTAAAGAAAAAAAAATCTATGGCTTTTTCAAAGAAGGTTAAGGGTGGCACTAAATATTATTTTTTGAAAAATGAGGAAGAAATATAAAAGGAGTTTCTTTAATCCTTTTCATATATTTTTCTAAAAATGCAATTTTACTACTCTTTTTTTGTGCAAAGCTAGGTAAGATTTTCACCTTATGCTTCAGAATGAAATGTAAAATACTATGTACTTTATTCCTAGCATAGCTTTAGCATATTCATTCCTAAATTTTGAGCATATCAAACTCTTTTCTAGGCACTGTAATTGGAATCCAAAGTACTTGAAAATGAATGACATTAGAAGCACATTAAGTTAAAAACAAACACAAAGAAGCTCCTCTCATTGCAGATATCAGTAAGGCAGAAATGCAAGTGCAAAAGAAAACCTCACTGACCAAAACTGCCTTTAAATGCTTCACGAAATCAACAACTGGGGTCTCATTTCATTGAAAAGTTTTGTACTGCAAGAGAAAAACAACAACAAGCTTAAAAGAAAAACATGAATTGGGAAAAAAATTTAGCCAACTGTCCATCAGACAAAGGATTTCTATCTAGAACATGTAGAGAACTGAAAACAATCAGGCACTCAAAATTCAAAGACCCAGTCCAAATATGGACATCTGAGATGAATACATGCTTCTCAAACTCACATATACAAACAGCAAACAAATACATGAAAAAAATGTTCAGCATCATTGCTTATTGAGAAATGCAAATTAAAACAACACTGAAATCACATCTTATACCAGAAAGAATGGCTATCATCAAAAAATCATCTTATAGCAAATACTAATGGGGCTGTGGGTTAAAAGGAAGCAAGCCTTCTCTACTGTCAGTGGGAGTGTAATGCAGAAATCAGTGTGGAGATTCATCAGAAAGCTAG
Organism: Dolichotis patagonum; assembly: GCA_004027295.1. Taxonomy (NCBI): domain Eukaryota; kingdom Metazoa; phylum Chordata; class Mammalia; order Rodentia; family Caviidae; genus Dolichotis; species Dolichotis patagonum. Next base: position 6,879 of record PVJX010011487.1, on the reverse strand, counting down.
GATTAGCAGTCCTACTCAACCCAGCTATTCTCCTTCTGGATATTTTTCCAGAAGTATGACAAACATCATACCACAGCAATATATATGCACTCATGTTTATAGCAGCACAATTTGTAATAGCTAACTCTTGGAAAGAACCCAAATGTCCATCAACCAAGGAGTTGATAAAAATGATGTGGTATTTTTATATAATGAAGTACTACTCAGCTATTAAGCAAGATAAATCCCAGGCTTTTATAGGTAAATGGATGTAACTAGAGATCATACTCATAAGTGAAATAAATCAGACTTGTGTGCAAACATCATATTGTCTCCCTAGTGTAAGACATTGGAAAACTAAATAAGATCCAAAGGTACAATAGATACTGTTTAAGGAAAAGAAGTGGCTCAAAAGGAAAGAACAACTGGGATAGGGAAAGGACAAAAGCAGGAAAGTAAAAAAAAAAATATATATATATATATATATTTATATATATATATATATGTATGTATAGAGAAGATAGCTAAGATAATTGTACTACTAATTCTATTAGTGCATTGAAAAATAGTGTTTATAGTGTTTGATCAGTTTTGCATACCTATATTTGGTAATCTGAGTAACTATTTTGATGATAAATATGCAAGATAATAACACTGAAAATGCCAATCATCTTGTTTTGAAATTACATATTTTGTTTAATTTTCTTTAAAATTTTTTTAAAAAAATAACAAAGTGATCAGGAAACCTAGAATGACTCTGTAGTAGTTACTAGATTAGCACTGCTTTCTCTATTTTCTTTCTTTATTGTTTCACTATGATGAATTCTATCTACAAGAACTACTGAAAGAACTTCAAATTTGTACATAGTGCACATCAGCATTTGAGTCTTCTCAAATCTTGGCTGGAATAAGGGAATATATAAATAAATGGTTAAAGTACCCTTAAAAAAAAGAAAATACCCTTATCTTCCCACAGAAAGAGTAACAGTGAGAACAAACACATGCTAACTTCTTTCAGGCTTTGCTCAGGAAAAGAAAAATAACAGAATATTTGTGTGACATTGTAGTATTTTCAAGGAAGAACCAGGCTCGGTCAATTGCATTGCTCTCCATCTATCAGCAAATCGACTTGGTTTTGCCAAATTTGTGTTTTGCATGTTGCCTGCATCCTCTTTATCTTCCTCCATTTTGCAATCCCACTAAGTTTTTTCAAAGTTCATTCCAAACTCTGCCTCCCCTCTGTAGACTGTGTTAGGTTCAGTATCTGCCAGCTGCACCTACATACTGAGAGCAAGTGTTTTACCTGGAGCACAATCCCAAGAAACAGTCACCTAAAGGGAAGTGGGAAAGGGAGGAGTATGAAGCTAAGACAGTTACCTTAATGACCACGTTATTTCTGTGGACGATAAGACTCCACGTTCATAGGCATTTCTGAGAGCTTGCAGAGAGTATGCCTCAGCATTTGTCCCTTGGGGTGAGGAAGCTATGCCATTTATATACTACACCACCCCTTCTATTATTTGAAGGCCATTGGGAGGTAGAGACAAGATTAATTCTTCAGTGCATCTGCCCTCTTGAGCCCTAGCTGGGCAGCTCCCACAATCAGCATAGCAGTCAAAGTTGCTTACAGTAGGGATCTACAAGAGAGCGGATATATATGAGAGAGAGGATTTAGGTGCATGCTTCTTGAAAAGACCTGAGCAGAGCATTAAGGACATGTGATATGTCAACTATTGACCCCAACTATATGGAAGCCTATTTGGGAATTGGATTATGGAAACAGAAGTACATACAGCCACATATACATGGCCAACTTACCCAGCGATTTAAGTCAGCACATAACAGAGGCATGGCCTAAGCGTGGCTTTGTTGAATTTTTTAGATTCAAAAGTGTCCCCAGTGGCTTGTGTTGCTTCGAACTCCTGGAGCATTAGGGTATCCACTTGTATTCTTTAGCTTTCCTGTTGGAAATAATGGCCGGCAACCACAGTTCAAAGAAGTTCCATTTGGCTTATTGTTCCAGGGGTTTTCAGTGCTGTGTTTCTGGCCCTGAGACAGGGACATCATAGTAGAAGGGGAGGACAGAGCAAAGATACCTAGTTTCTGGCAGCTGGGGAGCAGAGCAGGAGACCATAGCAAAGAGGAAGGGAGGGGCCCTGTTTAGTACCCAAAGTCACAGCTCCCCGATCTCCATCTACTCCCCTCACAAAGTGTGCTCTATCAACTCCCCCATTCCCTCAGCAGATTCCAAAACCAATCAATCTGACATGCTACCCTAGCCACCATGTCTTTTCTAAAATTTGAAAGTAGTACTTAATTTCCAAGTGCTTTTTGATGATTCTATGAAAATCATACACAGTGGAAAAAAAAGAACCTATAGAGAGGATTAGGCCTTCTATAAACGCAGTAGCTCGCTTTTGACCTCTTTCATATACATTCTTCACAGCCTTTGGTCTCTTCAAAGTCCATTGTGTCACATAAATACTCAATATGCCTCTAGCAGAAAACAGGCTGCATTTCCCTTTCTCTTCTCTACACTACCCTCATCACTGTCCTTCTCCTCCAGCTATTTTTGTTAATTTCTTTTTCTGTCAAGTGGAAACATTTAGAGGAATCTCACCTAAAATGCTTGTCTTTTGCCTCACCCTTTTAGTCACTTTTCTAATTCTTCTACTCCATGCCACCGAAAAATAAAGTAAAATGCTTTATGCCTCTGCTCAGAAACTCTTTTAGAACTTCTTCTGGGAAACAAAAACAAAAACAAACCCCCCAAAAACCCTACTTCTGCAGATATACACTTCAACTCCAGAGCATCCATGGGTAGGAGCACTTCGCATCTCTCTTGAAGGTCCTGGTGGAGTTAGCAGGCAAGATACTAAGGCCTCACAGTTTTTATGTTAGTCTGTGGATTCCGTGAAAGCAAGGCATGTTGGTTCCATTGACTGCGGGTTCTTTGGTTGCTGTTTGGATCTGCAATGTCTCTCAGTGCATCTTGCACTCAGTGGCAGGGCTTGTGGAAGGTGAGAAGGTAACAGGCTACTGCAACTGGCTTGCTGTGAGGAAGCAGAGCCTGTCTCCTCCCTTGTTGCTTCTGCTCCTCTGACATGAATGGCTTTTCTTCTGCTCTGCCCTCTGTGCTGCTCCTGCCTGGGATCCAGCCAGTTATGCAGTAAAGGAGACTTTAGCAACTGTGAACCAAAATAAAATAATAAAATAAAATACAATAAAATGAAAAAATGAAATGAAATGAAAACAACTTTCCTTAAAGTTGAGCCCTGTGTTTCACCAAGGAGAAAACTGACTTAAGTACATTTCGTTAAGTGTATAATTTTGAATTCATGAATCTGAGATCTGGGTATAAATCCTATGGCTTTTCAAAACTTTAAGGTGTTGAGAAGTTTCCAGGATCTTCATTCATAAGGGAGGATAACCTTTCATTCTTGAAATGTTGTTGCAAGGGCTTAGGAGGATGACACACACAGAGGACCCCATGTGACACACAGTAGTAGGATTACAGTCAACATTTGTCTCCTTCCTACCCCACTTTTCGGGCTGTTTTTGAAGATGTGATGGTACCATTTTTAAAGTTAATTGCAGTATGGGAGAAAGAAGAGCATCCCTATAGACACAGAACTATTTGTGTTTGTTTCTTTAAACCTCCAGCGTTCTCTGGGTGCATTTTAGTATAAAGAGCAGAAATATCTGAATGGTAAGCACCATATGCTCTGCTGGCTTTTATTTTATTTTATTTTCAAAAGATATCTCGTATCACATTAGTGCAAAGCCCATTTTAAAATGCTTCATGGAGCCTTTTGCAGTCTGTAATGAATTGTTAAAAAAAAGAGAAAAAGGTTTAAATGAGCTATTAAACACAGAAGTTTTGTTGAATTGAATGAAAGCTATCCTTGGAAATACGGTTTCAACTGAAAAACAATCTACATGGAAGTGTTTACTGGTAAAGCCTGTTTGATTATCCCCACCTGATGTGTCTCACCCTGTGGGCACCACAGGGTGGATTACATAATGTATGTTGGTTTTGAAAACATATAATCCATTCTCCTTTGCTGGAGTGCTTGTATTCCATGCTGACACATTCAGCTAAAACCCTGTCTGATATACCAAGCTCTTTATTTTGGTTTACTTGATGGTCTGAGAAAGGAAAACAGGACATTACTGTCTCCTTTTTTGCTCTCTTGGGTGTCCTTTAGAGTAATCTCTTTTCAGTAATGGACAAATAATTTTAAATATATATGTGTATATATGTGTATGACACATCTTTTTTTTTGGCTTTATAACGATTCCAAGGAATATTCGGTTAAAGGGAAAAAAAAATGTTGTGCTCTCCCATGAGGAACGAAGTGTTTGTCCTTATTTATAACACTCTCTGATTCCTCTCATTCATCTTTTTTCCACTTATTTTGAGGCTATATTTTATTAGCCATGCAAATTCCACCTCTGTATGGATAGAAACTTTACCAATCTGTATTGCCCCAGAATTAGTACTCTACAGATATTTGGTGATTCAAGTTGTTCCATGACCTGTACAAAGATCAAGATTTAAAAATTTGGACTATGGAGAGAAAAAACAAATTGCTAGGCAGAATATATCTGAGGTGTCATTGATTTTCAGGACTGTGGTAGCACTGACTCAGTTGTAGCTCCCATGTCAATTGGAGAAACTATGAACACAGCTGTCCAAGATATGGTTCAAACTTGCTCAGTGACGTTATAGGTGTGACAAGAATTAATGATTTGCATGGCTAATAAAATAGAGCTTCAAATTAACAGAATTCAGTAGCGAATGTAGAAATAAAGTTATTGTTTTTGTTTGTTTTGTTTTGATCAGGAGACTTCCTCTTCTCAGAGATCTTTAAGAATTATCAACCTTTATGTGGAGATTGTTAGACTGTGTCTTTAGTAATAAAGAAGAAAGCAATGCCAGTGGAACCAGGCGGATCAGCTGTATCAGCTATCGTGATCAAGGAGACTGAGATACTGTGAAGAGATCACATTCTCGTCCGGATTTTTTATCAAACATTGAGTGATTGACCTGGGGAGAGAACATGGTACCATTTACACTTATCAACAAGGAGACAGAATGAACCCCATACTTTCCATTTTCACTCACTTAACCCTACCAAAGTTCTCTCCTTCATCTGCTGTGGGAATCAGGTAACATCTCAAACGTATACTCATGGGGTATCATCTTTAGACTTCCTAATTTCTTTTCAGAGAGTTCCTCCATAAAATATATTGCTTTAAAATTGATGGAGATAAGAGCTGCTCATGTTATTTCATGTTATTGGACTTCATGATTTTGTATTCTCTGTCTTCTGACAATGCATTAACCTGCGTTTCTGAATATCCTTCCTATTGAACAGAAAGTAAATTTGAAGATCAGTACTTGAAGAATTATTTTCTTTGTGTCCTTTTTCCTTCCTTCTTCATTCCCCCAAATTAGTAGTATGCTCTATAGGGAGTAGACGCCAAAAAGCTGTTCATTGCATAAAATGTGTTCTGTCTGGAGAGATATAACTTTGCACATTTGAAACTGTTGAGTGTCTACAAAGGCCCTTCCAGTTACAGAAGCACCCATCAGCCAAGAAACACTTAATTCCATATTAAAAAGTTCTTGCTTGATAAGTGTAATTATCAAATTCTGAAGGTTTAAGCCTGGGCAGTTAGCATCTATTTGTATGAAAACATTCTTTTCCAGTATTATTCTTTGAAATACATTATACTCCATGGTTATTCATTGCAATCATATCACAGTCCCAGTAGACTTCATATTATATTCTTTATGACCATTTTTGCCATCAGATCTACTACTGAAGTACCATACTAGACTTCTCTGACACACCCAAACATATCAGGAATAATATTATGCTATTGCCTATAATTATATTTTTGGTGTACTTTCCATCTACAGAGTGCAAATTTTCTGTGAACTTTCTGTAAAAACACAGGGAGCTTCTGATTCTTTGCCTTTAGAAAGAAGCCCTATCAATATTCTTTGAAGTTGGAAGAGAGAATCTGAGCAGATGGCTGTGGCAAACAGCACATTGCAATTGGGAAGCAGGGTACAGGTACTAGTGAATACGACATTTGGTATTCCATAATAGTCTTGAAAATTAATTTTAAATCAGGCTTCACAATCATAATAAAGAGCAACTCATATATTATTCATTACTTTATTCCAAGGGCTAATGTTCTGAGTGTTAAGTACAATATATGCTGAACGAAGGTAAAAGAGATGAGATTTTCAATTAAATACATAAAGTGTGTTCGAAAACCACTGGCTTGACCTTAGTTATTTTTCTAGGATCCTTGAATAACTTTTCCAGCACCCTGAGACTCTTAGCCCCAAGGACTACTTAGAATGAAAAGAAAACAAAAGTTAAAGATTGTAAGGAAACTACTTTAAAAGTTTTAATTTTATATTTTATGCAGACTCTAGTTGAATTTTTGAAGATAATTAGTTGGTCAGATGCCAGAAATGGTAAATATTTTATACTTGCTCATGGAAACAGGTAGCTGCAATGTGAAATTTGTATATATCATCAAAAAGCAGGCAATTATCATCTATGCTACTGTATAGACGGCTGCCTCCGGGGTTCGCAGGTAATCAGAACTTTATGAAGAGTTCAGCACATATTTCTATTTCTATTTAAAATAAATACTGCTGTCTGAATACAATTTTTAATTTTTTGGTGGAGCTTCTTGGGAAATGGTAGTACTGTGAAGGGAAAGGCAGTTTATTATAAGATTATTCCTTTGGGTTACTAGTTCTGATTATCTCATTGGTATTGCAGACAGAATATTCCTTAATACAAACTTTCCTAAGTAAAACATTCCAAACTGAATTTATTTTTGCAAAGGAAGATAATTATATAAAGAGAT
>PVJX010011486.1:0-53444 GCA_004027295.1 Dolichotis patagonum | reverse complement strand
TAGATGCTGATTGGGAGTGTGGTAGCTGATGGGAATTATTTAGTTTGGTTTTTTGAGGCAGGGTCTCAACTGTGTACTCCAGGCTGGCCTCGAGTGATTGTCTTCCTCAGCCTCCCAACTGCTAGGATCACAGGCATGTGCCATCACCCCTGGTGAGAGTTTTTTACATGTTAGTTTATGATGTCTTTTTAGAGAGTGCAGTGGTGACATTGACTAGGCAGTTATATATATGAAGTACCAGAGAGAAAAGTCCACTGAGAGAGGAAAAATTCAGACTATTACGCATCCATCATAAATCTGTAACTTTTCTGAGCATAACTGATGGTAAAAAAATTTTTGTTTGTATTTTTACATATTGTCACACAGTTGATTTTCACTCCCTGTAGTAGTTATGATCTATAAAATTGCCTTGGACACTGCATTGGTAAATGCAGAGTCATTGCTCCCAGGAGAAAATACAGGTTCTCTTGCTACTAGCCGTCTTTGTCAGCGCATCAATATATGATGTTGTTTCACATGGCTTTTGTTTAAAGACAGCCCTAACACACTGGTGACCAGTAACATTGAACTTGGAGTGGTCAGCACTGTCTCGAGTGCCCTTAGTCCCTTCACACTGGGAACACAGAGCAGCACCACAGCACTGCGCTGGGGGCTCCAGGAAAGCAAACAAATGCCAGAAATGGCACTAAGCACACCAGGACAACACGTTTAGAGTACAGAGGCTGACACAAGAAGGCTGGATGTGGTCTTGTTTGACCTCAGCTAGGAAAATGTGTGTCAGATGTTTCAGACTTTTGTTGCTTTGCATGAGAACTTTTTATTTTATTTTTTTTTGGTACCAGGAATTCAGCTCAGGACCTTATGCTTGCCAGGCAGGTGCTATGGAGCTGAGCTGTATCTCTGGCCCCTTTTTGTTTTTTTGAGACAAGGTCTTGCTGTCTGTAGTCCAGATTGGCCTAATACTTGCAGTCTTGCCTCAGCCTTGCCAAGTATATGTACCACCACACAGGCTGCACTTGGCTTTGAATGATGGTGAAAGCACCTGAATAATGTGTGTGTGTGTGTTGAGTTTTTTGTTTGTTTTGGGCTTGTTTGGTTTTGTTTGTTTTGGTTTGGTTTGGTTTTTTTGGTACCAAGGATTGAACCTCATGACCTTACACTTGCCAGGATATAGCTGCTGCTCAGCTATATCCCTGGCTATTTAATTTATTTATTTTTGAGACAGGGTCTTGCTATGTAGTTCCTGCTGGCCTTGAACTCACTATGTGTAGCCCAGGTTGGCCTTGAACTTGTAGTGATCTTCTTACCACTGCCTCCTGAGTGCTGGGATTACAAGCATGCACCATCATACCCAACTTGCTATTTATTTAAAGAATAGGAGGAATTTGTTGAAGGAGTTAAGCTTCTAGAAGGGACAGAAGGAAATCCCAAGAGGATGTCCCGCCTGTCTGTTTTTGAATTTTATATTGACACAGGGTCTTGCCAAATAACTAAATGGCCCAGACTGGACTTGAACTTGGTTACAATGGGCTGTTTGATAAATGTGGCTGAGAGTGCTCAGTGTGGTGGCACATGCCTGTGAGTTTGAGGCCAACCTGAGCTACACAGCCTATCTCACAAAACCAAAGTAACAATTGCAACAGAAATCCAGCAGGTCACAGTTGGCATGTGCCTAAAGTCATAGCTTGTTGTGAGGCCGAGGCAGGAAGACTGCAAGTTCAACACAAGCCTGGGAAATTTGTGACCCTGCCTCAAATAATAGAAATACTGGGGATAGAGTCCAGTGGTCAGCACACTAGGATTCAGTCCAGTATTGAAAAAAAACCAACAAAAACTCACCACATGTTGGGCACATGTGTGCTGGGCTACTTCTGTAATCCCAGCACTCAGGGAGCCTGAGGCAGGAGGATTGCCATAAGTGGAGGCCAGCAAAACTACATAGTGAGACCATGTCTTGAAGAAAAAAAAAAAAAAAAAAACCCACACATATTAAAAGGGGCAAAAACTGATACTGTTGTGATAGATTCTTCTGGAGAGGAGGAGCTGTCTTCCCAGGGCTGCCTTATGGGGCAGTGAGCAGCTCATCTCAGGAGGTTAGAGAGCTGGATTGTATGTTGAGGCCCACTGGATCCTGTGGTCAGAGTCACACATTTCCTTTCAGGTGACCATCTTGGTGCTGCAGGGCCGCCTGGATGAGGCTCGGCAGATGCTGTCCAGGGAGGCCGATGCCAACCCCGCCTCTGGAGACATGTGCCACATCCTGGGAGATCTGATGAGGACAATGCCCATTCTAAGCGTAGGTGTTGTCGTCTGCTGGGTTACAGAAGATGGGGGTTTCTGCAGCATAAAGTTGTGGGTACAGCGGCAGCTCTCAGCCAGTCTCTCTCCTTAGCCTGGCAACACACAGACGCTGACGGAGCTGGAGCTGAAGTGGCAGCACTGGCGCGAGGAGTGCGAGCGGCACTTGCAGGACAACACGTTCGCAGCCAGCCCTGCCCTGGAGTCTCTGTGCAAGGTCTGGGGGTCGCAGTTGGTCGGGCCAGATAGCTGCATCAGGGCTGTGGCATACCGCAGGGCCACTGCAGGAGCAGCAGCTGCCCTGGACATGGCTGCCCATCGAAGTGCTGGGAGGAGGAGAGAGCTTGCTACTTCTAGTTGAAGCTATGGGCCTCAGCTGAGTCCACAGTGTAGTGGAGAGGAGAGAACAGCTAGGGCTATCTCTCCTCAGATCATGCTGGGGGACGAGGCTGCCTTGCTAGAGCAGAAGGAACTGCTGAATAACTGGTACCATTTCCTCGTGACTCGGCTGCTGTACTCTCACCCCACCGTAAAGCCCATTGACCTGCACCTCTATGCCCAGGTGAGCAAGATCTGCAGGGAGAGGGGTCCCAGGGTCCCCTCTTGGCTCCATGCTGGGTCCTTCTGTGTGTGGCCTCTTTGGATTGAACACCTTCCCAACTCCTGTAAGACTTTTCCTTTAGCCCCATCTGAAGGAGCCCGTCACCCCTCTCCAAGGTTCTCGGAGCACAGCCCTGCTGCCCGAGCCTCCCTTTTCATCCTGGGGATTGAGTGGCTCGTCACCTTTCCACAGTCCAGCCTGGATATGTTTCTGGGAGGTGAGAGCAGCCCAGAACCCCTGGACAACATCTTGATGGCAGCCTTTGAGTTTGACATCCACCAGGTTATCAAGGAGTGCAGGTAGGATTGAGCTCTTGCTTGGGACCACATTCACTGTTTTAGGTACATGGTTCAGTGGCATTAAGTCCAGTGACAGTGTTGGGCAGCCCTCACTGCATCCATATCTAAAATGTGCTTCATATCCTTCCTGCACATCTGCTTTTGTCTTATGGTGCTATAACTGAATGCCTGAGCCTGGGTCATTTATCTAGGACACATAATTTATTATTTCACAGTCTGGGAAACCTACGATGAAGGCTTTGCCAGATTTGGTGTCTAGGGAGGGCTGCTCTCTGCTGCCACAATGGCACCTTGAGTTGGGGCATCCTCCAGAGAGGAGGAACATCGTCCTCACATGGTGGGAGGTGGAAGGGAACAAACTCCCGTCTCTTCTAATTTAACTCACATAGGTGTCCTTGTGGATGAGTCAGCTGTTTAAGGTTCCACCTCTGTACTTTCTATGCTGCCAAAACCAGCACCAAGGCCCACCTATAATACTGGAATTTGGAGGTGACACACATCCTCTGTCCCTTCTCCCTTCCCTGGCAGGTTTAAGTAGATAGTGGCTGCTCCCTGGGTAAATGCAGGGACTTGCTGGATGTTTGAGGACTACTATATTTATAACTTTTCATTTTAGGGAATATTGGTTTAAAACAACATGACAAGCTGCCATGGTAATGCCTGCCTGTAATCCCAGCACATGGCAGGCTGAGGCAGGAGGATCAACATGAGTTCAAGGCCAGCCTGAGCTACATAGTGAGACCCTGTCTCAAAAAATAAGTGTTGCAGCAAATGTGTTAGATGTTTAGGATACAGAAAAAGCAAGCTCTCTTTTTGGCACCTGCTGCATGCAGCCATCTTACAGGAGAGCACTTTCTGACAGTCTTAATTCCAGTGAGTGAGCAGCTACCAGCTTTGGGCTCTGGCTGCAAAAATCATGTGCTATTACTGTGTTGATCCTCTAGCAATGCAGCAAAGGCAGTGTCACATTAGAAGTCTCCATGTATAGTCAGCAGCTTCCCTTCCTTTTTCAAAGCCCAGATGGTGCACTGAGGCCTGCTTGGAAGGAAGTCGGGAGTGGTAGTCTTGCTGTGTGCCAAGTTCGCTGACCTTGACTCATTCTGTTTTAGTGGATGTGGGCAAAGGGAAGGGTTTCTCTCCTGCTATCTGCTCTTGCTTTGACCAGAAGAAAGCTTGAGTTTCAATAAAATGATACTAGGTTTGCAAAAAGAAAGGTTTTCTGTCAGTATTGTTTTCACAGGCCTTTAAAAACTGATACAGGAGTAAGAGGGTCTGAGGGGAGGAGGTAGCAAATGATTTAAAAGGCACATGATCATTGCTTGGTTTCACTGACATCTGCCTTAGTTCTAAGCTGTAGCTTCCCAAGTACACTGTCCATTACAGTAGTGAGTCTGCCAGGACTTCCTTCATAAGACAGCTCTGGGCTTTTAGGAACCAGTTCTGAGCAGAATGAGCATCTCAGATGCAGAGACTCCATGTTTCCAGTCACAGGAGGTTGCAGGGAAGAGGAATGGCTTTTCTGCACAGCACAAACACAGCGTCACACGTGCAGTCACACAGAAGGAAGCATCAGGCTCACAGCCCTGTTGAGGCATCTCTGCCATCAAAAACAGGAGGGGATCTTAGGTCGGCTGACTGCGAATCCCAGTGTTGCGTTTGCTTGACCGGGAACCTGTCTCCTGTCCATTCTGAAAGAGGAAGAACTGGCATGGAGTCCTAGGACCTCTTCGTGGGTGTGGGAACAGGCTGTAGCGTCCCAGAGCTACGCTCCACACTCAGCAACTGCATCTCAATGTCCATTTGCAGAGACACCGAAAGCTGTGGCAGTTGTCCTCACTTGTCTTGTTTCCTCCCTCTCTTCTGCAGCTGTCCTCACTTGTCTTGTTTCCTCCCTCTCTTCTGTCTCCCTCCCTGTTTCCCTTTCTTTTTTGCTGTACTGGAGATTGAACCCAAGGCCTTTTTTTAAAATTTTGAGACAGGGCCTTGGAAAATTGCCCAGGATGGGCTCAAATTTGTGATTGTCCTGTCGAGCTTCCGAGAATGCTGGGATCACAGGCATGCGCCTCCATCTGCCATGCCCAGGTCAGATAAAATGTTTTTTTGGAAACCAAAGATGTAGCTTCATGGCTGATAGAGGTTCTCAATTCAACATCCAGCAGCAGCAATTTTATTTTATTTTTTTGCATTACTGGGGATTGAACCAGAACTCTCATTGAGCTATGTTCCCAGCTCTTTTTGAGATAGGGTCTTGCTGTTAACTTAAATTGCCTAGGGTGGACCCAACCCTAGGTGCTAGTGAAGGGTTTTAGTTTGAGACAGGGTCCACCTAAGGTGCCCAGACTGAAGCTGGCTCTTAACTTTTAAGACGCTTCTTTCTCTGCCTCCTGAGTAATTGAGATGGCTGTGCACCACCAGGTCCAGCTGTAGGTCATTAGGTTTTTGAGTTACTTCCGTGTGTTCAGTACAGACTACACCAGTGTACATGAACACCAAGAGCAGGTGAGGGTTCCCTTTTCTCCACATCTTTGTTGGCTACTGTTTCTCTCTTACCATAGCCATCTTAACCAGTGGGAGGTGACATCCTGTCTGTCCTTTTAAAACAAAAGATCTGGGGGTGTCCCACCTGTGTGTGAGGTGGTCTGTTCCTTTACTTTCTCCTTATGCTGGTGTCTGATGATTCCACAGCATCGCCCTGAGCAACTGGTGGTTTGTGGCTCACCTGACAGATCTGCTAGATCACTGCAGGCTCCTCCAGTCCCACAACCTTTAGTAAGTTGGCCAGACACCAACTCTTCTAGGGTGGGCTGTGCTGAATGCCAGGGAGGGAAGTGTGTGGTGGGGCCGGGGAAAGGGGCCTCGAGTGGAGCAGACCTGGATTCTCGGTCTCCTTTATGTTTTATTCCAGTTTTGGTTCCAACATGAGAGAGTTCCTCCTGCTGGAATATGCCTCAGGGCTGTTTGCTCATCACAGGTAGGAAGAACTGAGAGCATGGGGTACCTTGGGGTGTCCTTCTGTCCAGTTCCCTGAGGCCTACTGAGGGCATTGGGGAAGAGAAGGCTTCAGTGCCCAGTCAGTGCTACAGGGCAGCACCGGCTTGCCCAGCCCTCATAGCTGTCTTCTTGGGACCTTTGCAGCCTGTGGCAGCTGGGAGTGGATTACTTTGACCACTGCCCTGAGCTGGGCCGTGTTTCTTTGGAGCTGCACATTGAGCGGATCCCACTCAACACTGAGCAGAAAGCCCTCAAGGTGCTGCGGATTTGTGAGCAGCGGCAGATGACCGAACAAGGTGGGCTGGTGCCTTTGCTCCCCTCAGACAGATATCGGGGACCCCACCACACTGGGAAAGGGCTACGTCACGGGACTTCCTAGAGGAATATGTATAGTGGGTCCCTTGGGACTTGAGGAACACTGAATACTTTCCTTTTAGAGGAGTTGCTGGAGTCACCACTGAGGTTTCCTTACAGGCGAAGTCTGGGCAGGTAGGGAAGGGGGTGCAGGAGCACAGGGGACAATGTACATAACTCTGCCCCCACAATGACCACTTGTGTCACTGCTTCTAGCAGAGGCACTTGCACATTTGGCCATATCAGAAAACTCTGAGGGGCACACACCTGTAATCCAAGCACTTGAGAGGCTGAAGTAGGAAGATTGCCACAAGTTTAAGGCCAGCCTGAATTACAAAGCGAGACCCTGTCTCAAAGAAGAAAAAGAAAGTAAAACACAAGACATGAAGGAAGATAGGCTTTGAGAGTAATGGAAAATGGGGAGGGTCAGTATGTGGGAGAAACGGACATCTCTTCATAAAGCTACCCACGAGTAGGCAGGTCACTATTGTTAGCAGAAGAAAGACATCGTTAACAAACCCAAAAGGTACCAGTGCTACTGGCCTGCAGGTACTTGGGACTCAGGAGCACCTGTGGGTTGCAGCAAGGCTGTGGAAAAGCCATGCCTGTCACCAAAGTGCTCCTTAAGAGAGTGACAGTGGCTGAAAGGTTTTGCCCTCCGTGTCTCCTCCCTGGGAAGTCCGCAGCATCTGTAAGATCCTGGCCATGAAGGCTCTCCGCAACAATCGCCTGGGCTCTGCCCTCTCTTGGAGCATTCGTGCCAAAGATGCTGCCTTTGCCACACTGGTTTCAGACAGGTGAGTGCAGCTGGTGATGGCTCTGGGGGTGGTGGGGGAGGCTGGAGTTTGAGGAGGCGGCCTAGGACTGCTTTCTGATCTCTGGGCTGGGCCCTGCAGGTTCCTCAGGGATTACTGTGAGCACGGCTGCTTTTCTGACTTGGATCTCATTGACAATCTGGGGCCAGCCATGATGCTTAGCGATCGGTTGACATTCCTAGGTGAGTCAGCTCTGTCCCTTGCGGAACTGTGGACCACTATAGAGATTGAAAGACTTGTTCTGGAGTGCATTTCCTTCCTGATTAGCACAAACGCCAAACCACATAGGGATCCCGTGCCAGATTGCCAGGTATTTTGAGATAGGATCTTGGTCTATAATTCAGGCTGGCCTTGCACTCATGACAATCCTTATGCCTTAGGCTGGGATTTGGTAACATTTTTATTTTCCAGTAATTTCAAGCTTGGATAAAACTTACAAAAGTAGTATCAGTTTTTTGGAGAACAGTTCAAGAGTCAGTTGGAGATACTGTGCCTTTCTCTTTATAAAGGCTTCAGTCTGCAGTTCTGTCTGTAAATAAGTTTCCAAAAGCCAGAGCTTCATTGCTGGCTGGGAATGGTGGCACACACCTGTAATCTCAGCCTCCAGAAGCTGAGGCAGAAGGGTCAATGAGTTTGAGGCCAGCCTGAGCTAAAGCAAGACACTGTCTCAAAACACCCCGCCATCACTCACTGCTACAAAACTGTCATCCACAGCTGCCTTGGTAATGTACTTAACCATGTCCAGGGTAACAAATTTAGCCTCTTTAGTGTCTCTGTGTTGTATGGTTTTCTTTCCTTTGGTGCTAGGATCGAACCTAGGGTATCACACACATGAAACACTTCGTGTCACTGAGCTATACCTGTGTTTCTTTGTATGCTCTAGATGTTGAACTGAGGCCCTTTTTACATACAGCTACATCTTCAGCTGGTTTTTTTTTTTTTTTTTTTTTTTTTTTGAGCCAGGGCCTTGTTAAGTTTCTAAGGTAACCCAAGGAAGGCTCAAACTGCATCCTCCTGCCTCAGCCTCCCAGAACGGTGGGATTAACGTGTGCCATCTCTGATTTCTAGCCCTTGTATTTTTTTGACACTGGGTCTTGCTATGTTGCCCAGCTTGAGCTGGAACTCAGGTTCCTCTTGCCTTATCTTCCCAGAGTGCTGGTTTAGACGTTACATGTGCCCTGCTGTTTGGTGGGGCTGGTGTGACTGTTGTGTGTGTCATCAGGGAGCACACTTAGGGGATGCCAGGTGAGGCATCGAACCTTCCCCCTCAGGGAAGTACCGTGAGTTCCATCGACTGTATGGGGAGAAGTGCTTCAGCGGGGCCTCGGCTCTCCTCCTGTCCCTGATGACATCTCGGATTGCACCACGCTCTTTCTGGATGACTTTACTCACAGATGCCCTCCCTCTTCTGGAACAGAAACAGGTAAGGCTCGAGTTCGCAGGGATTTTCTTGTCTCCCTTTTTTGTAGCTCTGGTACCTTGGGCTCTATCTAGTGCAGACACACAAGCACCATTTTCCACAGTTCTGTGTGAGGGCTTGTCTTCCTCCACGGTCCCTGTGCTCCAAGTCCAGTTTTATACCAGAGACATTGAAATGCCACAGCTATCAATGCCCGCAGTCAGCCTAGGGCCTCTCATGAGGGTTGGGCATGAGTAGGCAGCTGTTACCCCATTGAGGCTTCTCCACACACACAGGTTGAAGACCCCTTCTGAACCTGGGTCCAAGTCGGTACCAGCACAGACCTTGGTTGGAGAGCAGCTAAACAAAGCAGTTCCCTCCCTCCCCCCAGGTGATCTTTTCAGCAGAACAGACATATGAGCTAATGCGATGCTTGGAGGATTTGACCTCAAGGAGGCTGGAATGGGAAGAGCCAGATGCCCAGAAACCCCAGGTCATTCTTGCTTTCTAACAGATGGTTCCATGTTGGAGGTGGGAAAAGGCCCCCCATCTTGGGCTTTGTCCCCCCATCTAAACTCCCAGAACACTCCCTGGTGTCGTAGGAACTCAGGTCTCTTACTTACTGCTTTCCTGTAGTTGTGCCATGTAACTTTTAGAAGGAAGCGGATGATGGTAGCTTTATGGTCTCTAGTTTTTTTCTATGGATTGGGTGCAGTGGCCCTTTGCACAGGCTTACCCTAAGGATAGAGTGTCACACGCTTTCTACTTTATAGGGAGCACTGCCTGCTGCTCCTCATGCCAGTTGTCTGCTTTTTAGGATGATGACATAGAGACCACCAAGGTGGAGATGCTGAGACTTGCTCTTGCCAGGAATCTTGCCCGGGCAATTATAAAAGAAGGCTCACTGGAAGGTTCCTGAAGTTGGCTAAGGGCTCCTGCAGTGTGGTAACTTTATACAGCAATGTAAAATAGCTGTTTAAAATAAATGTTCTCTTTGGCAAATAAAATCCAGCCAAGGAGTTTTTATCCTTTATGTCTATTCTGAACCTAAGCAAAAAATAAAATGTTTTATGTTTTGAGATGGATCCCGCTATTATTGTTCTAGCAGGCCCCACATCTCTTAGGTTCAAAGGATTCTCCTGCATCAGTAATTAAGACCACTAGCTTGTAACACTGTGCCTGACTTATGTTTTCTTTAATAAGCTACTATCTTCCCTGGTCTCCACACATACCCCAGGGTAGGGATGGTGAGTGTGGAGTCCTGCTTGTAACTGGAAATTTGAAGTTCCTTGGTGATTATTTACATTCAACATCCAGTTTTTACCTCAAATCATCTACAACACTATCTTTTTTTGGCTTTTTGAGGGAGGGTCCTGCTATGCAGTTCAAGCTGGCCTCAAACTTGTAACAATCCTCCTGCCTCAGCTTCCCCAGTGCTGGGATTTTAGGCATGCACCACCACACCTGGGTTTCTATTTTAAAAAGTTTCAGAAATCTGTACTTTTTAGCCCACCCACCTGGAATTCACAGGTAGCCCCTTCCCCTTGGGGAAAATGGTGTCTACCACAAGGATTCCAACTAGGGTAAAAAGTTTTATTTAACATGCAGCAAAACAAGGGCAGCAGAGTTGATACAGCTGTTTGCCACAAAGCAACTATCTCAATGGTATAAGAACACTGATAACTAAGTTTAATGTCTAACACTTATTAAGGTACTTTCCACACAGTAATCCCAGACATTACCAGGGCTGTAGCAGCTGGTCTCTGGAAAGCTCTTGGATTTTCCTTAGGTAATAAAAACTATTCACTTTGACCTGTCTTGATGAAGCAGTGAAACCTGCTCACTAAAGACAGTGAGGAGAGAGGGTAAGATGACCTCTGGATACAGGATGGCCAGGGCTGTGGCTTGTCACCCTCCTTTCCCCAAGGTGCTGGCTGAGTCTGTCTGCCTAAGCTGTCTACCCATCCCCAGCTTCTGTGGCAGCTGGTAGTTCTGTGTCCTGCTGCCTTGTGGCTCACAGCGTGCCTTGCCCAGGGGCAGCTAGGACAACCACTGCTAAGAGCAACAGGGTCGGTTCAAGTGTGGCCCCTCTGTCACCTTACCACCTCCAGGCTGACACCTGCTGACAGTGCCTCACTACAGCTGGGGGGACAGTGGGGATTTCCATGTAGCACAAAAGGATATAATTCTAGTGCAATGTGCTTGATCCTGAGGCCTCCTGGTCCCAACCAGAAGTGCCATGCCACACACATCTGGCAGGAAGGGAGGCCAAAGCAGGGGGACGCAGGGTGGTGGGGCTTGTCCTTCCTCTCAGGAGGAGAGCAGTGGATTTCATGCTGAGCAGGAGGTAGTGAGTAGATGGCCGTCTGTACATGGGAGGTACAATTTCCCAAATAGCTCCCAGCCCTTGCCTCTGAAGGGCAGAAACTGGTTCTCTCCATCTCCCTTTCTTAGCCCTACTTGCTGCTGCCATGAAGCCAGGTTGTTTCCTATAGGCTGAGTTCCATGTCCTGCTGAGATGTTCACAAGACATAGCTCATTACTGCTGACAGGGGCAAGTACAGAACTCATCTGGTGGCCATTCCAGGATGCTGCTGCCTATGAAAGGCAAACAGGTTCCAGGGGACTTTGGGCCCCTGGCTTTGCCCATCTTTGAAGAGGTGGCACCAGAGCCTGCCAGCAGGGGAAGCATAGAAGGCAATAGGGGCTACAGCCTCAAACCATGCCTCTGTGGGGTGTGAGGACCCAGTTCTTGCAGGGACCCAAGACCTCCCTCTCTTTAGAGTTCTCTCACCAGGGATACAGATACAGGAAGAAACTATTCCAGGCCTGGGGCTCTACTGTCCCATTACAGCAGTACAGACAGGGGCTATTTCCCACCCCTGACAGTATATGGCCACTTCAAGTAACACAGGTAGATAAAAACAGTCCTTTTACACACCCCTGGGAAGAGATTATCACAGCAGCAGAAGTGCCCAGGGCCCCAGGCCACTTCAGCACTGCAAGTGCTGCTGTCAGGGTACTGAGTGAGTAGACTGGAGCCCTGTCCATTTGGGGCAGCCTGCCTGGCTTAAAAGTGGGGATCACTGCATCTTTCTGGGTCATAGGTTCCCCCAGTGCTCCACAGGAGGGAACTGCTCCACCTCGCCCACTTCTGTGCTCAGCTGCTCCCCAAGGGCAAAGGTCAGCTTATACCGGAGTCGCACCTTCTCCTGTGACAGAAGGCAGCAGGTAAGCAAAGGCCCAATCCATGCAGCCACTTCCCTGCTGTTTTCCTTGCCCTGTGTATCCCTGTTCCCATCACACCCACCCACACCTGGGCACCTAACTTGGGGCAGCAAAGGAGAGGTAATGCTGCAGCTGCAGGCTGGAGAGGTCACCTCAAAGCTCAGGGCAGGCATCCTGATCTGGGGCAGCCAGGACCTGGGATCTCCTGCTTACCTTCATTGGGTTGGCCAGCAGCATGACCTGGGTGATGGCTGCAGGTGGTTGGATGGGACTGAATGGAGAGAGTTCTGTACCAGAGGGTGGCTGCAGCTTTACTTTCATTGACTAAAGATAAAGAGGAGAAAAAGCGCCTTTGAAGAGAACTGGCCCATGTCCTGAATAGGAAATGGGTCTGGTGGTCACAGTAGATCTACACATATTGCCACCTGCTGGCCACTGAAAGGCCCACCAAGATAAAGGCAGTTCTGGTCTCTGGATGCCCAGGAAGCTGGCAGTACCTTGGGCACTGCAGCCTGCAGCACAATGCTCTTGATTGGCAAGGGAGCTGTATTCAGCATGGACACCACCACCACCAGCACATCAGGCCGTCCTGGAGGACACTCCTTGGCAAAGTGGAAGAGGATACGGAAGCCATGTTTATCATAGGCTGTCACAGGAAGGGCACTGCCTGCAAGAAGGAGCATGAATGTGTTGAGAAAAATGCTAAGCCCCCTACAGCCCTGGCTACATGCACTTAGCAAGAGAATAGCGTGGCCGTAATTAGTGTTTTTAATGAAGCCAGGGAAAGGCCCTCTGATGGGCTCTGAGGCCACTCACATACAACAAACACAGGCTAAGATAGCAGGGAGTGGACACCTGCGGGACCTCTGCACAGAGCACCTGTCCCCACCTACCACATGACCTACAACACTTCCCTTCCCACCTCCAGCACCTACTAGGCTTGATGGATTCCAGGGGCACGTGGACACTGGCCAGGGAGAGCTCAGGCCCCTTCATGGGACTGCCGTGGGACTGGAAGGCCAGTGGCTGGAACTGCGGGCTGCTGGGTCCAGTGGAGAATGGTAGAAGAGGCCTGGCTGGCATGGAGGTAGGGAGCAAGGGTGAGGTGGTGGCCCCAGGGGAAAAGTAAGAGGAGACAGGTTTCACGCAGGCTGAGGTCCTGGGTGGCAGGAAGGACAGAGGAGCAGGTCAACACAGGCCATAGCTGCTGACCCAACCACTCACCAAGGTGCCCAGGCCAGAGATGGCTACAACCCACCCCACATCCCCAGCTTCCAGCCTAAGTCTCAAGGCTACAACCCACCCGCTTCCCCTACTCATTACACTTTGGCCTTGTCAAGAAGCTGATTAAGGGCATCCAGGTGGCTCAGGGTGCTGTCACCCAGTGCTGAGTTGTGGAACTCGGGGGCTGCATGCTCAGCCTTTGGGGCCAAAGCTGGGGCAAGTCCAGAGGTGAACATGGAGATTGCGCTGGGGCCAGGTGCACTGGCTGGGACCACAGGGGCTGGGAAGCAAGATGGCAGTCGTGCTTGAGACACACTTGATGGGGGAGCTGAAGGCGGGAGCAGGGGCCCCTCCGAGGAGCAGGCAGCAGGCCCCAACCTGGGGCCGAAGAAGTCCACGCTGGACTGTTCACCCTGCATTAGAAAGAGTGATGAGCAGGGGGCTGATGGCAGTGGCCCGCCACCCCGTGTCTGTCTTTCCCAAAGGGTACTGGGGTGGACTTGTCACAACCTGGGGACTAGCTACCTCCCAAGACAGGGCCAAGAAAAAGCCCTTGGGGACAGCATGCTCCTAGCTGCAGTGGACAGTGCTCTGAAGGGGAAGAACAGCCAGGCAGCAATAGGAAAGAGAAGATGCTGACGAGTGAAGGTTCTGGGCTGACACTTCACCTTCATGCCACACCCGACCCTGTCCATACCCGGAACAGCCACTGGCTATTTCCAGCTGACTCTCTGGGAAGAGCAGTAGGAGCTGGGTCAGAGAGTCCTGAGAACACAGAAGAAAATTTGATGAGAGGGGGCTCAGCCCCAGCACACCAGGGGAAGGACACAAGACAGTACAGAGCAGGTGCGGAGAAGGTGTTTTTCTGGCAGCTGCTGGAGGGGGCAGGGATCACCTTTCCAAACTTACAGGTGAGGACAAAGAGTGTGCCAGGGAAAGCAAGCAGCAAAGCAAGTTCCAAGGGCTGCCATGCCCACCCCTGGGAGCCCCCTGGGAAGATGGCTTTGGCAGTTCCCAGGGACACAAATGTGACTGGTAAGCACACTAGAGACCCTTCAGACTTCTGACTTCACAGCCTTTCGTCCCTCTCAGGGCAGGCCAGGAGAAGCCCCTGCGGCACATACCTAAGCAGAGCAGCTCCTCGTCCAGCAGAGAGAGGGTGTTGCTTGTACTGCTGGACACAGGGAGAGCCTCGGCCTGGCTGGACGAGTGGCTGCGTGGAGGCCCTGAGGTCTGGGGAGGTGGAGGGATGATAGGGATGTCCGAGCAGGGTGGGGTGGGCATTGGGGCTAACAATGGGGGTGAACTGTTAGGTGTGTCCAACTCAGCAAGGTCGATGAGAGTGCCTTGGTTACTGCAGTAGCTGTTTCCTGGATGGGTCACAAAGAGGAACAAGAATAATCTGGCCATTCCAGTGGCTGCAGCAGGAAACGACCCTGGGCACAACAGCCAGGGCTCTAGAGTACATCAGACAGCAGGCTAGGGAAGGCAGGTGGGGAAACCACTATCTGTATTTCTTGGCCTGAGGAAGCTGGAAGACTCCTAGGAGTGGGTTAAGAGTCCTTTGGGCTACCATATGGTCGCCCTGCACCCAGTGGGTGGTCTGGAGGGTCCCAGCACATTTTACCTTCGGAGTCAGGCATGGCTGAGGTGGTTTCCTCACCATTGATGACCTGCCCTTCAATAATTGTTTTATAAGAGTTGATGACCCGGGACAGGTTGTCACTGGCCTGCAGGATGTCCCCTACAGCAGAAGAGAGAGAGCCCTCATTCTTGAGTGTGACAACACGATATCAAATTCCTGATTCATCCACACCAATCACTCTTTTCACTCACCCAAACTATTGTCATTGTCCTCTGTCTCACTGGCTAGTTTAAATAAAGTCCGTCTCTTGTTCTCACATCGATCAAACAGTTCCTGAAGGAGACCCAGACGTGAAAATCACAAGAGGCTCTCACATCCCGACTCAGGAGTCCTGCTCAGAGTGTGGCAGGGCTCTGCTACATACCATGGACAGTCAGTGGTGGAGCTGGGCCTGGAGAACAGAGCCTCCTGTTGGCCTCCACCTGACCTCAGCTGTCTCGACAGCAAGTCACTTTACTTAGTGCGCAGAGAGGAAGAAACCCCCTTCTTGCCTCCCAGGCAGACATGTGCTTCGGACTCCAGATAGCTACCCAGCCACAGCCTGGGCCTCACAACACTAGGGGAGACCGTAAAGGCAGAAAGCTGGGGTGGGCACTGAAGGTGCTGTGCATAGATGGACAAGCTCATAAAGAGCCAGTGAGCTGCTGTCTGTCCCATCAGCAGGCAGCACTATGGGGGCTCCTGGCAGATGGCACCTACCTTCATGAGCTCTTTGTCTGCCTCTGACGAGTGCTCTTGGCTGTAGTGCAGCAGCATCTCGTGGAGCAGCTTCACGTTGTTGTTTACCTCCTCCAGGGTGTGCACGCGCCTGGTCACCTTCTGGATGCGTGCCTCATCCTGCCTCAGCCAAAGGATCCAAGAGAGCGAGCTCACCTAGCCGCTCTCCTGCACCAGTGGGGGTGAGGGGAGGCCAAGCCCAGAACTCTGCTCAGTGCACCCTTCCTGGGACCACAGGCCTCGGACCCAACCCACAATTCTTTTTTTTTTTTTTTAATGATATCAGGGATGAACTCACGACCACGCCCTTGCAAGGCAGGCACTTATGCAGCTGAGCTAAAATCCCCAGCCCCCACAATTCTTTCTGGAAACTGACATCTTGACCCTTCCCCACTCCCTCTTCCACTCACTCCAGGGAAGGCTGTGGCAAGGGAACAAGGCAGGCTTAACACCCTAGGGGACAGACTTCTGCTCTGTGGTGCAAATTCCTCTGCCCCATGCCCAGACTCACTTCCTTCACCATAGACTTGATAAGCTTGTTGGCCTCTTGCAGGTCATCTGGGTTTTTGCTCTTCAGCAGTTTGGCTAAAAGCTGGAAGAGGAGGCTACTAAGGACAAACACAAGGATAGTACCACCCCTACCCTACCTGGAGGCCACAAAGCCTTGGGCTTCCCACAGTGTCAAAAAGAAAACCATTCTGTCCTATTGCCACCCCCATTCAGTCCTGGCCCAGGATGTACCTTGGACTTTTCCTCATCGTCAAAAACAGGGTTTTTGGGACGAGCTGGTGGAGAGGGGATCAGTGTCCTGTCCACAGGGATTGGTGGGTCAGACTGCACTATGCCTGAAAGGGGACAGAAGCGGCAGAGCATGCGCTCAGGCTACGGTCACCTTGTCCCCCCTCCTCACACCAAGGGCCACATCACTGCGATCAAGACCTGTAAGGGGAGCAGGAGATAGGGCAGGCTGCTCACACCTCATCTCACCAAAAGTCCAGCTGAGCCCTGCCCTGGCAACAAACACCACACTTCAGGAGGAGGAAGGAAGGAAGTCTGGGGCTCTCCCAAACCACCCCTTTCCTGCTGGCCTTGGCAGCAGGAGCCCTTCAAGGGCTCTCCTGAGCCTGCACTTACCCTGTCTCTTCAACATGTGGTAGGCATCTTTGATTTTTGCTTCTTCTGGCAAGGCCACTGTCCAACTATAAAGCAGCGCAATGACCTTGGTCTTCACTTTCTCAGACACCCTGTCCCCCAGGTACTAACAGGCAAAAGGAAACAGGTTAACTATTACTATAGCTGAGAGCAACGAAGGGGTTGCTTATTACTGTCCCAAGCCCACTCAAGCCAGCAGGGGTTAGCGCAGGTATGACAGCAAGGTGTGGAGGGCAGGGAGCTACTTTCCTGCTGCACAGCCACGTCACCTTCCTCTGGACAGTGTGGCTGGGAAGGGGCCAGAGCTCATTACTGCACTTCCACACACACAAGTGCCCTGAAACTCACTGAGTTTATCCTGAAGGACTCCATGAGAATGCCATGAGTGTGTGCCCAGAGGCACATGACACAACCTGACTGAGCAACTACAGTGGCTGGCTCCTCAGACTCATGGTGGATGGACCTAAACACCCACATCTGCTGTGTGCAGAATCTCAGCTGCCCAGGGCCTCTGCTGGGTATGCACACAGCTGCCACCACTGCACTGTCTGCCACCTTTAGATGGCCCTGAGACCCACTCAGTCATCCCACTATGTCCAGGACCCAGCTCTCTAGGACATGAGGGTGGACACACAGAGTCGATAAAATGGGATACAAGAAAAGTTCCTGGAAGAGGGAAATGGACACTGACTGACCTTTGGAGAGACAACTTTGATTAGCTCATTCAGAAACCGGAACTTGCCCACTTCATTATGAAATCGCCTCCCACAGTTCTTCATGCCTGCCTCCAGGACCTGCGGCCACACGGAGCGGTGTTCAGTGTGCAGCTAGCACCAGCGAGAACCCAGGAATCCTCACAGGTAAAGGTGTCCATCACAAGAAGCAGAGTGCTCTGCCCCATAAACGGCACAGCTAAGTCACAGGGTCACTCGCCATCCACCCCTCAGATGGCACAGCTCTGCTGCAGACACTACCCTGAGACCCAGACACCAAGGCCTGAAAGGTGCCTTCCTTAAAGACACACGTGGAATACTGAGGTCCAGGGACAATAAAGTTTCTCTGATTGGGGTCCAGAGTCCTTTCCATAGGCTGAGCAAATTTTGGGGGTGGCAGATAATCTAAATTGTGCTATCCCCAATTTAAACTGAACATCTTCCCTTCCCTGCCTCTGAGGTTTATGTGTTCTATGCTGCCTGGGACCTGGGCCTGCCCCATCAAAGGCCTTCTGCCAGTCTTTCAGAGAGCCACCAGGCCCTGGGGAGTATGTGAGGAAGGCCCACTGTTTTGTCTCTGCGGGGAAAGCCCTACCGTCAGGGCCTGCACCGCCTCCCATTCCTGTGGAGACTGAATCTTGTGGGCCAGCAGTCGGACAGCAATCTGGGGCCTGAGGGACAGGAAACCATGGTCAGCACACTGATGTGGGACCATCCAGCCAGTGTTCTCCTGCTCACTACAGCGCTGAGACTTACCCTTCAAGTTCTTTGTTGATCTGATCACAAAAGCCAATTATGTATTCCCAGTCTTCCTGGCGATTGGAAGGATTGGTGGCTTTATCTTGGGACAGAACAAAGAGGAGGACAGTTGTTATGAAGAGCAACAAAATGTTTTTTTCAGAATTTTTGGGCACCAAATGTTTGCTCTTGAATTTCTTGTTTTGTAGAGAAGTCTCAATAATTTAATCAGAGTTGTGTGTGGTGGCACACGCCTGTAGTCTCAGCACTCAGGAGGCTGAGGCAGGAGGATCGTCATGAGTTAGAGGCCAGCCTGGACTACACAGCAAAACCTGTCTCAAAAAGCCAAAAACAAGGGCTAGGGATTTAGCTCAGCAGCACAAGCACCTGGCTAGCAAGCACAAGGCTGTGAGTTCAATCCCCAGTACAAAAAAAAAAAAGCAAGCCAAAAACAAAAGTTCAGTCAGGCAGCAAATGTAAATTCTGCTTTCTGCCATTTTGGAAGTCACAAATGAATCCTGTTCTTAAAATAAAAACATACATTACTAAAACAGTCACAAATAAATGCCTTTAGAAGATAGGTATCTATAATAATTAAAGGTAACAATATAAAAATGAGCTAAGTGTTCAGGAAGAACACTGATGAAAAGAGTTTTTTGTTGTTGGGTTTTTCCCCCCTGCTCAGAGCTGGGCACCTGAACTCAAGGCCTTCATAATGAATCACA
Source organism: Dolichotis patagonum (assembly GCA_004027295.1). NCBI lineage: Eukaryota > Metazoa > Chordata > Mammalia > Rodentia > Caviidae > Dolichotis > Dolichotis patagonum. The sequence continues at coordinate 34,545 of PVJX010011486.1, read as the reverse complement.
TACCCACCTTTTTTTTCCCAAGGTCTTGCAAGTTGTCTAGCAACTGCCTGCCTCAGTTTCCCAGAGGGCTGGGATTACAGGCATCTGTCACCATGGAAAATGAGTATTTTCTATACATATTTCAAAGAAGATTTGCCAAGACTTCATCTTCTTTAATACTCTGCAGATGTCTGAAATTCACACAATAACTGTCACACCTGCAACCCTCACTGTCACCCTGTCAGGCACTAGGCAGGCACCCTGCAGTCTGTTCCCAGGGCCGCACAAACAGCATCAAGATTTGAAAGCTCAGCACTTTTGGGCTTAATCACTTTTTCACAACCAAGCACAAAGACAAACACTACAGAGGTCTTGAAGAAACCCTGAGACCCTGAGGGTTCCAATCCTGTGGCCAAGCAGTTCAGTCAACCTGGTTCCTGCCTCCTCCTTGTTACCCCCAGGATGGCCCAGCTGAGGGAGGTTAAATGGGCTGGCATCCCTGACTCACCCCCAGAGTCTGCCTCTTTAAGGAAGCTCTCACACTGTTTGCTCAATTTAGGGCTTCAGGGTCAGAAGACAAATTGAAGAGATACACATCCTCAACACATCCTGGCTCCTCTGAGGAAGGAGAGCTTCGGACAGGGGGTGCTGTTATAAATTCTGAACCTTTGTGCTGGTGGGTGTGTTCTTCTTTCTTCGTGTGTGCATGGTACAGGCAAGGGACTGAACCTTGCACATGCTAGACCAGTGATCTAGCACTGAGTTATATCTCTAGTCTCCCCCTTATTTAACTTTTTATTCCCCCTCCCTTTTTTTGAGACAAGGTCTTGGTGGATAGTTCAGACTGGCCTCAAACTCATGGAAATCTTTCTGCCTTATCCTCCTGAGTGCTGGTGTTGCAGGCAGCTGAGTTAGTTAGAAATATTACAGGCAGTGAGACAGGGCTAGGTCCTCAAAGGAGCTAGCGCAGAAGCCCAGATACCTTGCAACTGTGGGGGAGACAGAAACCTCCTGCTGTGGGCCAGGCCTCAAGACAAAAGATCAAACAAATGCACCCATATCCTAAGGACTGATATTCTAAATAGTTCCCTATCACCCTGAGGAAGCCAGGAATTACCTTTCCAGCCCCTTATGGAAGAGTCAAGGCTCTCTAGTAACACCCGCTTTTTATGTGACCTGCTTCCCCATTTGTCCCCAATTTAATCAATTTCACCTGAACCAATTTTATTGGCTAACTATAGTTATGTCCCACCTTATGCCCAACTGCCTTGTGAGTTCCCAGTTTTTCCCCACTTTGAACCCATCTCACCCCATTATTTTGCTCTATAAAAGTTCCTGGAAAAGACGAGTCCTTGGCAACCTGTTCGGGACCCCTTCTGTCTCTTAGGCAGAAGCTTTCTTTCTCTCAATAAATATATGTTCTTAATCTGTTGTTCCTAAAATTCATTCTTTGATCTTAGAGAACATGAACTCATGGACCTAGTAGGTCGGGAGTTTCATTCCCTTATATCACTGGGACTACAGCTGTGCACCACCACACCCAGCTCACAGTCTACTTTTATTTTTTATTTGGAGATTATACTGGTAAATTGGCCAGATTGGGCTCAAACTTGAAACTGTCCTGCCTCAGCCTGAGTAACTGGGATTTATAGGCGTTCACCATCACACTCAGCTCTGGGTTCGTTCTTTTTTTTTCTGGGTGTTTTTTTTGGGGGGGGGTTGCTTTGTTTGGTTTGGTTGGTTGGTTTGTCTTTTTGAGACAGGGTCTCGGCACTGCAGTTCAGGGTGGCCTTGGGCTCACTGTGTAGCCCAGGCTGCTCTCCCAGCTTAACCTCCCAGAGTGCTGGGATTACAGGAGTGCACCACCACGCCTGGCTTTTTCTTTTTTTTGGGGGGGGGGGGTTATGAGACAGGGTCTTACTTTATAGTGCAGGCAGCTCTTAAACTTCCAAATGTACCCCAGCTGGCCTCAAACTCATAGTGAGCCTCCTGACTCAGCCTGAGTGCTGGGATTACACATGTGTACCATCACACCAAGTTGGGTATTTTTTTAATTTTAAAAATCATCAGGTGAGCCAGTATAGTGGCGCCTTCCTGTAATATCAGCTAACAGGAAGGTGAGGCAGGAGAATTGCAAGTTTAAGGTTAGCCTGGGCCATTTAGCAAGACCCTGTTTCAAAAACGGCTGGAGGTACAGTCCAGTGCCAGGGTGCTTGCCAAGTGAGGCCAAGATACTCCAGGCGCTCCACTGGCTCTGATTAGAGGCTTCCCCACGTTGGGGCTGGGCCTGCCTGGGGGTGTTTCTGTTCTGGCTGCAAAGGCAAGATTCTGGTGGCTACCATCTGTATCTAGAGGAAAAGAAGGTGGCTGTTCTTCATCTTGAAAGAGAATTTGCAGATCCTTCAAAGTGTCAAGTTTGAAGAGAAGTTATTAACTCAGTCAATGGTGTCCACTTAGAAACAGATGTCTGGTAGTCCAGCACTGGGTATAACCACCCTAGCAAGGCCTTCTCAAAAACCCCAGGCTCTCCCACCCTTAACTGAAATTGTCTCAGGTGTGTTAGCCTGGGTTTCTTACTAATCCTATCCTTTGAAATGTTTCAGGTTTTCACCTGACTCCAAGCAGCAGCAAAGAGTCAAAAATTAGTCTTAAGAGCCATGCCCACCTCTACTGCTGTTAGCCATCTGGGAAGTCACAAACCTCAAGGGAGAAGAAAAATTAGCCCACCAGCATCCCTAGTTCTCACTGGGAAGAGTGGCTTCCAACAATAGTAAAATGTGGACCCCTGGTCCTATAAACAATAAGCTGTTGCCAATTTTTTTTTTTTTTTTTTGGTACCAGGGATCGAACTCACGACCTCATACTTAAGCTGTTGCCAATTTAATCCCCCCAGGCCCAGTTCACTTTGTAAAGCACTGCTGCCTCTAAAAAATTCTTCCCTTTTTATCACTTCCTGAGACCTTCACAGTACTTTCTACCAAGAATCTGCAGAGCACTCTGCCTACAAATGGCACAAAAAGCCCGAGTTTGAGCTAAGTTGGGGCTACTTCCCAGCATCTGCTGCAGCTCTCTGGCAACTCAGAAGGCACACCTGCCACCCACAGGGGCAGGGAAAACCGCTGGGTAACTCCAGCTCTGCATCTGTCTGCTGCTCCCCTAGCAGAGGCACCTGCCCTTCCGCCCACTCCACATTCTCTCACCCAACACAGGCGACACCAGACCGGTCCTTCCCTGCAGACGCTGCCTCCCAAAACCACCTCTCTGAGCTCTCTGCTCTGACTCATGGTTTCTGTCTATTTTCAGATCTCTGGCGGAAGCCTCATTCTCTTCTGTTTCTGCGCCTCCAGATTTCCTGCTCTTATTTTCAGCTTAACGCCATCCCCAGCCTTATTATCTAGGGACCTCAAAATGCTACATAGGGCAAAGTGTGCACATCTAGAATCCTAGGTACTCAGGAGGCTGAAGAAAGAGGATCGAAAGTTTGAGGCTAACCTAGACAACAAACCCTCCTCCATCCAACTCCCCAAAAAAGGGCTAGGGATGTAGCTCTATGCTGCCTGGCTTCAATCACCAGTATTAAAAGGCACACACACACAGGATAGGAGCAGCAGCAGCAGCAACACTAACAACCCCATCTCAACAAGGCTCGGAGGTTCCAGGGGAGCCAGGTTCCATATAGCAATGACTTAGAAATAAGCAAATGCAAGGGCATGGGCTGGAAGGATGAACTTCAATGTGCAGAGCCGGGTCTCCAACCAATGGAGAAACCTACTTATCCAGTCTCACTCAGGCACCCACAGAAAATAAAAAGTTTGCTACTGTTGCTGAAGGGAATACAGAAGAGGTACTAGACACAGATCAGCCCTGAGGAAGTGATGTCCTTCTGATTTAATATGTGAGAAAGAATCGGTGCATAAAACAAGGTGGTATGTAATTATAAATGTCAGAATGCTGCAGAAACAAGTCTAAAAACAAACACACCACTTCCCCCCTGACTTCCCTATTTCTATAAATGGTGCTGCTATTTAAAAGCTCATTTTTCCTCAACTCCCAGGCATTCATGTTTGAAAACCCATTGTTGATTCTTTCCCTTTTCTTACCCATTCCTGTCAATCGTAGAGTCCTTTCCAATATCATTTTTTGGTCTTTTGAGACAAGATCACACTATAGATCAGGCTGGTCTCAAACTAGCTGTGTTGCTCAGGCTGGCCTTTCAATGTCTTTTTAATCTCTCTGCTACCCCACCTCCTTTTTTTTATACCTGACTTTAGAACTTGTTCTAACCTAGACTGTGTTAGGACGCATGTTATGTAAAGCCCCTATACCAATCTTTCCAGTATGTGGATTTCATCAGATATAGAAATGGAAACCTGATAACTAGAAATTTAAACTTCCTGGATTGGAATTCCCACCTTTCCAGAATTTGGTGTTATCTTCCTAACTTTAACCCCTAACACATAAACACACATGCTCGCTCTCCTCTAAGACTGCTGACCCAACTGTGTGCCCCAAACAGGCTGGATCCCTCCTCAACACCCCCACTTCTTCCATTCTTTAAGACCTAACTTGAATGGTGTCTCCCAGGATAGTTGTACATTTTCCCTATTCCCAGTTTCAAAAAAAAAAAAAAAACAACAAAACCCCAAAAACAAACAACAAAAAACCCCTGCATTTTAACACTTAAAGCTCCTGCTTTGTATCTTTATCTTTTCACTTCTTTACCCCCATCAGTATCACCTCCATCAAACTGAAGGCAAAGAATCTTTGAACATCCTAATTCTCAACAGTGCCTTCCATAACAGTGTCTTATTAAATCCTGATTGATTGTAGCTGGACCTCAGAAAGCCTGAAGTCATCGAGGGATAGTTTTCAGGGAAGGAGAATCTGAGTTGTCCCCCCATCCCTTTGGTGATATTGAACCCAGGGCCTCTGTCATGATAGATAAATGTCAATGTTCTATTGCTGAGCTACATCCCCAGCAAGCCCCCACCTCCTTTGCAGCAGTAGGTCTGGTGGCAATGGAATGACTTGAGTAAACAGGATTTCTGCTGGGTGTGGTGATGCATGCCTGCAATTCCAGCACTTAGAAGGCTGAGGCAGGATTGCTGCAGTTTGAGGCCAACCTTGGCTACATAGTAAATTCAAGGTCAGTCTGAACTACACAGTGAGACCCTATCTTAAATAAATAAATAAATAAATAAATAACAACAGGACTTCTCCCTCTGAAGCAAAATGCAGGATGGACCAAGAGGAGAGGAGACTTGAGACACTGGGCCAAGCAGAAGATGCTGCAGTAGTTCAGGTAAACCACAGGATGACAAGGACTTTCACTAAAACGGTGCCCAGCTCAAGCACTCATTTGTTGGGTGGTACAACTCACACCATTCAGTCACTAAAACTATGTAAGTGAACAGAGGATAAGGATGGGAGAAATCTTATCGTTGTTCCAACTGTAAATCTAATGGGAAAAGGTCACAAGCCAGGCTCAGCTCTAATCTCTACAGACATCATCCCCTTGCGCTTTCCATGTCTATTTTCCCTCTTCTATTTCCAAATATAACTCTAAATTAACCCTATTAGAGTCGGCTTAGGTCATTTAAATTACTCCAGTACTTCACTGATATTTTTTCTTTTGGTACCAGAAATCGAACTCAGGACCTAGTGCTTGCCAAACAGGCGCTTGTGCTGCTGAGCTATATCCCTGGCTCCCCACTGATTTCTGTGAATCAAACCAATTCCACTGAGGCTATATCCAGCTGGGAGGCTCTAGGCAAGTGGTCTGACTGAAGTCAGGATGATCTCTTTGAGAAATTGTGGCAGAAGAACCTGCTTTGCTAGGACATTTGGCAAACGATTTTAATGTCTGTTGAGCGCTTTGCACTTCTTGGAGATCGGTTCCACATAAGCAGCAGACTTTGCATATCCCTTTGAGGCCTTAGAGTCTAGATTCAACCTCTTGAAGGGGAGCGTTTCTTAAAGGTCAGGCAATTGTAAGCAACAACCATCACCTGCAAGAGCCTGAGACTCTACTCAGTACTACGCAGAATCTAGGTATCTGTCCACTTTCGTCTCCACTTAGGTCTCCAGGGAGTGCAGCCCTCAGGAAAGTTCACTTAGGAACTGGCAGAGTGTTGCCTGGCAACAAGATTAACCCTCATTCCTTCATACAACTGCACCAACGCACCGCTCTAGCTACAGCTTCACACCGTGCTCCCTTGCTTCTTGAGAGGGTTTTCTTATTCAGCAGTCCGAGCGTGTGTGTGAGAAGTGAGAAGTCTCCACATCGATTAAACAAACCATGTAGAGCTCTATTATCGCTCTCTTTGGAAAATTACTTGATTTCAAGCATCCTTCCTAAGCAAAGCAGCTAGTTCTCAAATACATGTCCACATTTCCACAGCTTTGAGGAGTGTGTGGGTGGTCGTTAGCACCCTTCGCTCCCGAAGCTTCAGCCCAAATCTGGAGTTTTTCCCCTCAAGGAATGAGGCGGAGGGGTCCCGGAGTCACTGCCCCAACACAATCTCCCAGCACGATGCCTGTCAGTCCGAAAAAAGTGACTGTCGTCTCCCCCGGACGTGCGGCCCGGACAGTACCCAGAGGTGTCGCGGCAACGCGCGGAAAGAGGAGGACGCGCCGCAGGAAAGGGGCCCAGCTCGCGAAGGGGCGTGAGCGCGGGATGCTCACGGCGAGGGCGAGCCAGGCAGCACTACTGTGAAGCCCGGGAAAGGGACATGGAGAGTGAAAAGCGGTAGAGCTCGAGAACAAGCAGAAACAGCCGTAGATACTCACTCAGCCAGGACTCCAGGCTCTCCCCTTCCGCCACCGCCATACTGCAGCAGCCCCGGACGACCTCGCGGCCTCAAACCTCGCGAGAGTTTGCACGAGCCGAGCCGGGGTGGGGCCTGCAAGGGGGCCTGAGAGGAGCGAGTGCTGCAACCAAGAGTTGCGCCAGAGTGGGACGGATACTGGGAGAGCAAGTGTTTCTTTTTAGAGGTTCCTTTTGGGCCCTGCGTTGAAAGGCTCTAACGCCCTGATCAATGCTGTGAAATACAAGTTTAGGATCTCGTGGAGTCTTGAACGTCTCTCCTCGCTCAGGCGCGCCGAGGGCAGTTCTTGTGAGGTCCTCGTAGCCGGCCAAGATGGCTGCCCCCGCGCTGAAGGCGGTACGATCCTGGTCCGGTTTGGCTCCGGGAGTCACTTGCGCTGTCGGGCGTATTTCAGGGTGAGATGATGGCGAGCAGTTGGGAGCGCTGCTTGCGTCTTCAGAAGGGACGTGCAGGGAAGGAAGGGAACTGCAGGCAGGCCGCGCTGAGCCCTGGAGGTGGCATTGCCCAGAGGGCCGAGATCCCTGAATTCAAATCTCTTAAATTGGCTGCGTGACTTTGAGCCAGTCTGAAAGCTTAGTGACTGCCGAAGTCTGATCTAGGGATCTGAATCAGAGCTGAAGTGCAGCTCTGCTAAAGAACTTAGAGTGAAACTGTCTAGGAGTTGGGAGGTGGGAGAAGAGATACTTTGGCGGGAAGCCTGCCTTTACATTAACACTTGACAAGGAGTAGGCTTTCCTGAAAGGTCCATTTGAGGGAGGTCCTCCTACTTCTTGGGACAGAAGCTAAAATTTTTCAGTTCAGGTAGCTTGCGATCTCCTCGCTGCTCTTTTTGACGGATTGGCAAACATGCCTATTGTGAAGTCAGATTTACTATTCATTTGTGGAGTCATTTTTTGCCCGCCTCCTCTAATCCCCTTTCAGGCTAATCCAGGTGCGGTGGAGCCGCTATAGTCCTGAATTCCGGGATCCCCTGATTGATAAAGAACATTACCGCAAGCCCGTGGCTGGGCTCACTGAAGAGGAGAAATATGAACAGGAGCTCAAAAAGACTCAGCTCATCAAAGCAGCTCCAACGACGACAACATGCTCAGTGTTTGCAGACCCAGTGATCAGGTTAGATGAAAACGTACACTTGTTCCACAGACTGGGACTTATTTAATGTAAGGACTCCATGATAGAGTCTTAGAAATCTAAACATGTTGTTTTTCTCCCTGAAGTAAATTCACCAACATGATGATGAAAGGTGGAAATAAAATACTGGCCAGATCTCTCATAACCCAGGTAAACAATTCCTCCATTTCTGTTACCTTTCTTTTCCCTCTAATTTTGTACTGTGCTTGATTGCTTATCTTAAAAATTAAGAGGAGGGGGTTAGGATGTAGGTCATACCATACCTATAATCTCCACTCAGGGAGCAGCTAAGGCAGGAGGATTTCAAGGTCAAATCCAGCCTGAGCAATTTACTGACACCTTGCCTCAAAACTAAAAAGGAGTGCGGGAGTAGCTCAGCAGCATCAAAAATAATAATTCGTAGGCCTGTCATTAAAATTAACTTTCCTGTACATGTGGTCATTTGCCCTACATCAGAGTTCAGCCTACTCTTTTTGTCCTAGTCTAGCAAAGGGGGAGGTGCTTGACTTTGCTTTAAATGAGCTGAGGGAGGAGCTGCACAGCTGAGGGAGGAGCTGCACTGCTGTAGAAGAACTGCATAAGGGAAATAAAAGAGCAACTCTTCAAGGAGCCAGGAACAGTCTCTTGCACTCTCTCTCTTTGCAGACTCTGGAAACTGTGAAAAGGAAGCAGTTCGAGAAGTACCGTGCTGCTTCAGCAGAGGAACAAGCAACTATCGAACGTAATCCCTACATCATCTTCCACCAAGCACTGAAAAACTGTGAGCCTGTGATTGGCCTCATACCCATCCTCAGGGGTGGTCATTTCTACCAGGTGAATGGTCTGGCAAGAAAATGCTGGCCACAGGTGAAACAAGACTGGGCTGGGAGGCCTCAGAGCTGAGCCAAGATTGATGGCTCTCTAGAGACTGAGGATTGTCACGATCTACTCATTTGAGACCTGTAGTGTCAACATCCCAATTTTTTGGCCTGTAATCCCAGCACTCAGGAGGCGGAGGGAGGAGGATTGCTGGGAGCTGAGGTCAGCCTAGGCTACATAATGAATTTAAGACCAGTCTGAACTGCATAGGGAGACCCTGTCTCAAGAAAAGGAAAAACTCCCATTTTCTGAGAGCCCACTGACCTCCCCTTTTTCTGTCCAGCATCACGTATATTCTAAACTGTAATCTTCTCATAGGAAGAGATGGGGTATCCATCTCTCTACACTAGAGTTAGCACAGTATCTGACCTATAACTGCTGGTTCATCAGTGTTGAACTTAACTAGGCATCTGTGCCGTAACATTTATTTTTCATTGTCCTAAGTAGGTTTCCTTGACTCTTACCTTTTCAGTTTAAACTTTGTAAGGGTAGGAATTTTCTTACTGCCTGCATCTTTATTGTCCAGCATGCAACCTGACATGAAGTATGGGCTGGGCAAGTGACTCTTGTGTTTTTTTAGGCATCCTTTAAGCTTGCTTATAAGGTTTTTGGCATCTGTTGCTTGTATCAACTTGGCAAAGCTTTCATTCAGGAGAAACAGGCTAGTGCTTAATGAGGTTGCTGAGTGAATGTCGCTTGTTTACTACTCTGAGGTTACCCAGAAATGGGGGAAGCTCAAAGCAAAAAAAAAGGCCTCTTTGCTTAGGAGCCTTACAGGCTGGTCCAGAGGGAGCGCATGGTGACTCATTGGGGCTTGGAGAAGCAAGAGGCCCGAGCCGTGTGAGACCCTTGGATCAACTGGTCTGTGTCTTATCTCCTCTCCCAGGTCCCCGTGCCCCTCGCTGACCGACGTCGCTGCTTCCTGGCCATGAAGTGGATGATCACTGAGTGCCGAGAGCATAAGCACCGGCGGACACTGATGCCGGAGAAGTTGTCACATGAGCTGCTGCAGGCTTTTCACAATCAGGGCCCTGTGATCAAGAGGAAACAGGACATGCACAAGATGGCTGAGGCCAACCGTGCCCTCGCCCACTACCGCTGGTGGTAGAGAGAAAGACTCTGGGAGAAGCCCAAGGCCCTGTGTCCTGCTGAAAAGTAACTGTGTTTTAAGAATGTAGTTCTTTTCTGAGGACAGAGCAGCATGTTTATTGTCCATTTGCCCTTTCTCATGCCACCTTGTAAAGAGGAAACACAAACACTGACTTGGAAATTTCCTCAGCTCAGGATAGGCCGCTGGGTGCGAAAGGAAGAAGCTGTAGTATCAGCAGATTTATTAGAAAATCCTCTCCCTGATACAGAAGTACTATTGATTAAAACTCATTGGAGGAAATAGGCTTCTTTCCACAGTGGTCCTTTTTAAAAATATAGAAAAAGCATGTTCTCACTCTGCCCCTCAGCATCTTGAGGCAGCCCATGGTTACCCATTTTATAGATGGGGAATTGAGGCAACGAGGTACTGTTGCACCAATGGTTATACAGTGCAATGGTCAGTAGGCTTCTCTGCGTGGTCCTGGTGGAAGGTGGTAGAAGACTGATTGGACTTTGGGGGAAGAGAGGACAGACTTGAGCTCGGGGAGCAAGTCTTTGGTATTTTCCTAACCCCTAGGTGGGGAAAGGGAACAGGGCAGGACCAGTACAGTTGGGAAGGTGGGCGAGTCTAGTAGGGGGAAGCCTTTGGGAGAGGCAGAGACTTCTCGGCCAGCTTAGAAGGAGGGCTGAGGAAAGGCCAGTGTCGCAGGGAGCAAGTCCCAAGCCGGAACTAATCAGAAACCTCACTGTAGTAATACTTGTGGGCAGCAGGGGTGGTCTTCCAGCCAGCAGCCCGGAACTCAATAATCTCTAGCAGCAGCAGCTGGGCCAGGGAGCTGAGGCCTATTGGGAGCAGGAAGCCATCCCGGATCAGGACAAAGAGCTCATCCATGCGCTGTCCGTTCATCTTCTCCAGCTGCTCCCCAACCCGGTGCAGCTGCAGCACCAAGCAATCTACCTACAGGGGTAACAGGGAGAACCCTGGGTCAGCCCCAGGCAAGGCCAGCCCATCGTCTAGCACACAACAATGATGAGTGCTTGCACTTTATGCTCATTTCATCCTCACCATCCGGGTCATTGCTAACTCTTACATAAAAGGACACAAGTTCAGGGACTTGCCTAGAACATCTGACCAAGCCTGTGTCACACTGCTTCTTGACCCCACGTTTCTGGCTCCCCATCACTGTCTGACACGGGTTTGATTTCTAGGCCATCTGCCCCCAACACTGGCTACAGCTCTCGCCATTCCTATCATGACTTGTCTTTCCTAGTAGGAAAGAAGCTCCTGCACCAGTCGGTTTTGCCTGTTGTCTGTTCTAAATAAAAACTAACCTCTGCAGCTTGTCTGGTAATTGTGACAGGCCTTAAATGCACCCCCACCTCTGCAGCCTTCTGCTCTCTGGGCACCTACCTCCTCCTCCTCATTCAGACTGTCTGGCTGGGCGAGCCGGAAGAGGCAGTCATAGACGGGGTTTACCAGGGCCATCATAGGCATGTTGTTCACCTGTTTGGGGATGGGGAAGAGAGGCCACAGTGGCAGTGGCAGTGGCCATAGGAAGCAATTCAGCATGATGTTGGCATACAGGCTATCTCTGCCTCACAAGGTGGCTGCCCAGGCCTCACCCTCAGGTAGTCAAAGATGTTGCAGATAAAGGTGACATAGCAGACCCAGCCCTGCAGGGAGCGTGCTCTCAACTGCTCCCGGGTCTGGTACTCCTGCTGCAGCCGGTTGAGGAGTCCACGCCGGAAAACACTCTGGCCTCCTTGCTTACTCTCTGCCTGTGAGTCAGGGAGAGGGCATTGAGGGGGAGGGAGTGGTGCCAAGGCTGTCCCACCTGTCCTACTCTTGCCCCTCACGTGTCTGTCCTGCTGGCCTCTGCCCACTTGAAGCGCCTCTTACAGAGCAGCTCCCTGTCTTCTGCCAACCCCCCAACCTGGATGATGGTGTAGCACATGCGTCCTGCTTCTTTGCTGAACACACGGTCCTGCAGAGAATGATCCACAATCACATTGGCCACTTTCTCCAAGTCCACAGCGCTTGGATCTAGGGTAGAGACAGGAGGGGAGTCTAGAGCTGCCTGCTGATCACATTTGCTGTCATCTGCTTCCAAGAGAAATCTGAGGTATTCACAGTAGTGCACTTCCCTGTAAACACTTAAATTTATAAATGAAGGTGATGTAACTTGGTGGTAGAGCCCTTTCCTAGCATGGACAAGGCCCTGGGTTTGATGCCCAAAACTGCAAAAATAAACAAACATACAAATCCTAGAGAGTGGGGCATAGTGAAGCAGGACTATAATCCCTGCACTATGGGAGGCTGGGGCAGGAGGATTTCAAGTTTGAGCCCAATCTGGACAACTCAGCAATTTATAGAGATCCTGTCTCAAAAAGCAAAGAAATCAACCCTGGAGTTGTAATTCACTGTAAAGGCTCTAGATTCAAACTCCAGTACTACAAAAACAACTATAGGGAGCCTGGGATTTAGCTCAGTGGCTTAAGCACCTGCCTAGCAAATGCATGGTCGTAAGTTCGATCCCTGGTACCAAAAAAAAAAAAAAAAAAAGACAAAAATAACCTTAGAGAAAAGGCATGGTAACTACCGGTACCATGAGAGAAAACACGGATGGTTATGTGGCTGGTAGCGACAAAGTATGAGTGATTAGGTTGCATATCTTCCTGGCATTGGGTTGAGGAAGGAACACTGAACCCCGAGTCTTCCACAGCAGTTTCACAGAACAGTGTTTCCTATAACACACACAATGTCCATGGCCTCCCTACACACTAAGCCTGGCATTTGAGAGGCTTGCTAACTGTTAGCCAGGTCAAACTTCTGTCACACCCAAGCAGGGCAATTGCATATCTCCTCTGCCAAGCCGGATTTTCCCATGTCAGGTTGCTTCACACATTTGAAAGCTGGCTGCAGCAACACAGAACTAGCAAGTCAAATGTTGAGGTTTAAAGGGCAGAGCTATGTACCTTTTTTTTTTTTTTTTTTTGGTACCGGCTTTCAAACTGGCAACCTAGTGCTTGCCAGGCAGGTGTTTGTGCCGCTGAGCTAAACCCCCGGCTAAGTCTTTCATGAGTAATTTTACTTTGGTCTTTTTGAGACAGGGTCTCACTATGTAGTTCAAGCTGGCCTTGAGCTCTTCGTAGCCCAGGCTGATCTCACACTTGCAACAATCCTCCTGCCTCAGCTGCAGAGTGCTGGGATTATAGGTGTGCACCACCATGCCCAGCTTTTCTTGAGTACTTTATTTATTTATTTATTTATTTATTATTTTTTGGTACCAGGAATCTGACTCATGGTCTCACACTTGCCAGGCAGGCACAGTGCCACTGAGCTATATCCCCGGTCCCTCATGTGTACTTTAAAAAAGGATTTACAGTGTGAGAGAGGAATTTATGATTCATCCTGCCAAATACTGGCCTGAAGGTAGCTTGTCTTTCCAGTGCAAAAGTGAGCCTGTGTGTTGTATTTTCAGAAAGTGAAGGGAGAAGAGGGCTTGGGCTTTCCCTGTCCTTAGGGCTCTGCAGCTCCTACCTGGCTCCTAAGGGTCCCCATGCTCACCTTTGAGTGCCGTTTTCAGCAGCTGCTGGGTCTCTGCATCAAAAGACTGGATTTTATACTCTTCTCTACCGGCCTCCCCCATGACCACCCAGCCCCAGCAGCTCTGCACTGGGCCGAGACTAATGATAGCACCTGAGGAAGAGAAGGAAAAGGCCTCAGATTGCAGCACAGCGCTCCAGGTTACCAGAGCTGCCTTCCCTGGGTGGGGCTAGTCAGTGTTTGGGACAGGTGTACAGGCCCATGGCATTCGGCGGTTGGCTGACAGCCCGCCAAACTTGGCCTCTGGTGGAGCCTGAGACACCTGCTCCTCAGTTTAGGAAAACAGTCGCTGGGAAAAAACAGACGGTGAATGCACCTACCCTCCGGTTCCAGCAGGAGGCAGGGTGTTCGCAGCCGCTGTCAGGTAGATTTGGGGACAGGTGTGTTGAGCTGGAAGAGCGGACTTTCCCGTACAAATCGGCTTGGAAGCTGCTATATCAGCTAGATTCCCGGCAGTGACAGGCTGACGGCTTTAAGCTGTGGACCGCTCTAAGCTGTGGACCGCTCTACAACAGCAGGAGTCTCAGCCGCTCCCTGCAGCCGGCTCCCCCAGCTTTCGCCAGGAGCCCTCAGTCCACAAAACCCACCCCTGCAGCCTTGGGCTGCGGCAGGCCTGCGCGGGCGGTGGCGGAGCCTGGTGAGCCGCCGGGGTCGCTCCGAGTCGAACTCCCACTGTCCCGGCCAGCTTCGACTGGTTAAGCTGGGCTCCCGAGCGGCAGAGAGCCGGCTCTACACGCTCGGGACTCCCAATTCCTGAGCTGCATGCTGAATCTTTCTCCTTAAAGCGTGGCTCCCGCTGGAGTTCCCTCTTGGGACTCGGTGCCTTTCCTCTGGCCAGAGAAAGCGACCTTAGGGGTCCTCCAACCTCGGCAGCCACCCCAATCCCGGAACGCCCTTCCCCGCAGCGTCAGGCCTGCCGCGGAGGCCACCGCGAGGAAGCCCAAGCGGTAGAGGCGGCGAGAACGCCGGGCCCCACCCGCTGGGCGGGCGCCGCGCGTGTGCCCGGGGCATACGGCGGGCATGGCGCGCGCGCCCGAGCGCGGGGCCACTTAGCTCAGCGCCCTGCGCGGTGCGAGAAAGCTCGTTTCGCCAGCGCCGCCTAGCGGGCAGAGCGCCGCCCTCAAGTCCCACCCGCCCCGGATGCGACGCCGAAGTAGGGGCGGCGCTAACGTTCAGCTACACAGCCACCCCCGCGACCAAGAGGCTCCCTCTGCCGCGGTTCCCTACTCACCCGGTGCACTGTGCCCCTGGCCAGGACCACGAGGGCTCGTGCGCGCCGGGGCGGATCCGCTCCTCGGTCCGCATGACGTCCTCGGTTTTGCACTGTGAGACCCCACCCGGGTCACTAATTCCGTGGCGGGGCTCAGGTGACCTGGGCTTTAGGAGACCACCAGGCTGCGTGGCATGGGAGGAGCCCCCGAGGGGCGTGGCCGGGCTGCTGAGTGCGGAAGGACTGGGACTGGCATATCGTGCTAGGGTCGCATTTGGGGCCATGGCTCCCACCCAAGGTAAAGAAAGCGGAGCGGGGAGACTGGGGAGGTGTGACGGGCTGGGCTGAACCCCACCAACTCGCTCTCCTGCCCCAGTGCCCTATAAGTTAAATGTCAGATCCAAAGGGCAGGCAAAGGGATAGTAGTTAACGGGTGCCCCTCGCTTTTGGGGGTTTAGGGGAGTGGCGCTGGGTGAGCTTTGCCTCTGCGCCCTCCCCTTCCACCTCCAGTTCAGGAGGGACAAGTCCTGATGGTGGATTCCTGTTGCCAAAGTTCTGTCCTGCTGTTAAAGGGCTGCCAAAGTGGTCACATTTCAGTTGTCCGTTTCTGGACAAGAGAGGGGCATAAATTACACTTCAGTGGAATTTCATAAAAAATACATTCAGTCGTGGATTGGGAATGTAGCTCAGTGGCAGAGCCCTTGCGGCGCAGGTTCTGAGAGGCGCAAGTACTGAGATGAAACCCGGGGTTCAGTACCCAGCACTGCAACAAAAAATCAACAAAAATCAGGCAGCTGCCCAGGCTTCCTATGCCAAGGCTGGGCCTTAAGGCTTCCTATACCAAGCCGCAACCTGGGCCTTCAGGAAGGTGAGAAGGGGCTCAGAACTCACTGGGGGATACTGCTTCCCTCAGTGCAGGGGCTGAAGCCCGAGCTCTAGGAGTTGCTGGGTGACCACCCCCAGCCAAGCCCACAGCCACACATAGGGCAGGAAGGGTGGTTGTCAGGTTCTGTATTTCCTTTTTTCATACCCCTGTAATCCAGGTTTCTCCTCTGCACCTGACATACATATGTGGGCCCCTGGGCACTGATAAGCCCTGGGTGCCAACTGTGTCCCTGCCAGGCTGTTTGCTCAGCCCCTTTCTGCTCCCATCCCTGTCATTAGGCTGCTTCAGGGCAATGGCCCTTCTGGGGTTACAGAGGACACACAGACAGTGCTGAGCTCAGCCTGGCAGACACCCAGGGTGGGCACGGATACCAGCTGGCAAACTCTGAGCTCTTCACTCCTGCAGGGCTCACCCAGCACCCAGTGAAAAGGGAGCCATGCAGGGGAAGGGCTGCACCCTGACCTCCTCCTGCTGCTCAGCAGCTGCAAACTCCAATGGGCTCTCTCCTGGGAGGCCCAGCTGGTGCGCCAGCCTTTACAGACGCAGAGTTCGGGTTCTGGGCAGCTCAGAAGCCGCATACTCAGCTGGCAGCCTCCCTCCAGACCTAGGAATGGGGCTGCGACTGCTGAGCCAAGTAGAATTTGAGGAAGGCAGGGTCCCTTCCCCCATCATCTTTGAACAAGGATGTGAATGGTACAGGAAAGTAGAAGAGGCCAGGCTTGGTGGCTCATGCCTGTAATCTTAGCACTCAGGAGGCTGAAGCAGGGGGATAGGCTCAAATTCAAGGATAGCCTGGACTACATAGCAAGACCTTGCCTCAAAAAAACCAAAACGAAGATGGAAGAGTAAGATAAGGAATGTGCTTTCTGCTTTAATGTCTGCTGAATAAGTTGATGGGAAAAAACCCAAGCGTGGGTACCAGACTCCTGCAAAGAGCCCAAGCCCAGGCTTTTGCGCTGGACCCTCAGCCTCTTCCAGAACTATGGGAGTTCTCCGAGCCGACTGGCTGTGAAGGGAAGGATGGCACCTGATGCTTCTGAGTTTGGGCTGGACAGCAGAAATGACTGCAAGCTGCTTCTCACTGGTGTTGGTCCCACAGCCTGAGTCCTGGGTACCATGTTCTTTCATGGAGAAAGTCTTTGCTCTTGGGTGGTGTCCCAGCTGACAGGTCAAGGCTGCCACCCTGTTCCCAGTGATACTGATGCTCAGGATACCTCCCCTGGTGTTCACGCCAGGCAGCCTCTCAGTGCAACATGCGATTCAAGGTCAAGTCTTACTTCCTTTAGGAGGTGGCCTCCAGTAAAGTTTTGGGCCTTCTCACTCTCAAAGCTAGCTGTCCGCCTTCTTCATGCAGTGGAAAAGGTTACAGAAGAGCTCATACCAGAAAAACACAAAGCCTGTGGAGAGGGCAGCCTTTAGCAGGCTTGGGGACAGACCCTTGAAGAAGCCTTGGGCGCCTTCTTCTTGCAGCACCTGCTTGGTGCAATCCAGGAGGCCCTTGTAACTCCGCACCTGGGGAGAGGAAGGTCAAGTTGAAGAGAAAGTTGGTGAACATAGGGATGTACCTGGCATATCATGGCTCCTAGGTAATATTTGCCAGGTGAAGGAAGGAACACAAAATAGACAAACTCATTCTGTCTATTCCAACGGGGCTAAGTCAGACTTAACAGATGAAGCACCAGGAAGTCAGCAGCTGGACAGAGCTCCTTCCTGCTGAGGAGGCTTGGGATGGCTGTGGTTCTGAAGGATCCAGTGACAACACCAGACCCCTCTCTCCAGAGCTGCTTTGGATTCTTTATCCCATTCCACCTGGTCCTCCCAGGCAGGTCTGAATCTTGCCCTTGCTAACTCCGCATGGCCAGTGCTGGACCTTCAGCCTGGCCTCCTTGCCTCGTCACATCACAAACTACTGTCAGACCCATGTCCCCCCAGTGCCTTGCTCCCCTCTGAAAGCTCCAGTAACCCCTGATGGTGACATCACAGAATAAAAAATAAAGGCCAAGTTCTCCAGCCTGGTGTTTGAGGCATTCCACCATCTGGCCTCACCCTCTCTCCCTCACCTTGGCTCTCACTGGCCCTTCCCTGAGCCTCCTCTGCTCGCCCTAACTGCTGGCCAAACTAGCACACAGTCTTCTAAAGAACAGGGCCTCCTTTGCTGGGTGTGGTGGTGCATGCCTGTAATACCAGTATTCTGGAGGCTGACACAGGAAGATCACCATGAGTTCAAGGCCAACTTGGGCTACATACTGAGTTCAAGACCAGGCTGGATGAAACAGTGAGACCCTGTCTCAAAAAAAGTGGTGGGGGGTGGAAAGCAAGGCATCCCTTCTCCATCCTGGATGGTGTCCTGTCCAAATTCACACTGCAGGGTGAGTTGGTAAATGGAAAGAGGAGGTTACAAAGACTTGCATTCCATGTAACCCCACACTTATTAAAATGTACATCTGAGTTTATGTAAGGAAGCAAAACTAGAGAGGAGCAGTTTCCTGGGCGAGCAGGAGCCAGTGCTGCCCACTGGTCAGGAGCTGGATGTGGGCCCCTTCGTGCGCCTAGTGAGTGCTGTCTGTGCACAATGGCTCACCTGGCCAAAGCCAGCCCTGGCGTGCTCAAACCCGCCAACCTGAAGCCGTTTCTTGAAGAGGTCCAGGGGGTACGTAAGGGTCTTGCTGATGATTCCAGCTCCAGAGCCACAAAGCAGGTTTTTCAGGTTTCCTGAGCCAGAGAAGCAAAATTAGGGGAAAGGGTAGGAGAATTCAGTTAATGATGGATGACTCCGAGGTCATTAGGTCTAATCCTCCACCACAAACCCAAGACTCATAAGCATCCCTGGATCTCAGGGGAATTGATACTGCCTGGCACCCTGAGTGATAACTGGACGGGTCAGGGCAGCAGGGCATGAGTCTCCATACGACAGGACCACAGATGGAGGCCACAAGGGCCTGCAGGTTCAGCCAGAAGTCACATGCTGGAGAGGAAACATGTCCCTCCCTGCCAAGCAACAGCGAACCAAAAACCCAAAAGCACAACCAAAAATGACAGGCAGTTTATAAGTTGTATTTCTGACCAAAAAACAAACAACAACAACAAAACCCTGGGCCAATCACTGGAAATAAATTGCAGTGATGCTAACGACAGATGTGGAAAGAGTTGGGAGGAACAAATTCATCTGTCAGCTACTGGGTTTGTCCATTTGGCTGACTATGCTACAGGGCCAGGGACAGAGAACAGTGGCACCTGAGCTGCTGGCAGAAACTGATCTCCAGGTTCATGGAGAGATGTGCGTGTAGGCTGAGATGATCAGCTCAGGCTCGTGGAGTAGCTCACCAGTTTGCTTCCCGTCAGCCGGGATGGCCCAGTCATAGGCATGCTTCAAGGACTTGTAACAGGAGAACTGCAGCCCAGCATAGGGGAAGATGGCAATCAAGGTAGGGGCCAAGCCTTTGTAGAAGACGAGGGGTCCTTCAGTCCTGTACATGGTCACCACGGCATCCTGCAGGGTCTTATAAACCTGGACATGCACATGTGCACCTTGCGTGAGCTCAGCAAGGTGTTTTTAGTCCGAAATCGGCCCACATACCTCTTCCCCTCATTTAAAAACACAGCTAACATAAGCTTACTCCTGCCAAGAGGACAGGCCAGGAAAACACCAGACCAAAAAAAAGACGGGGCTTTCTGGCCATTCTCCATTCTGGACACTTACAATGCTATTAAATTATGCATGTGCACAAAAACATGTCTCCGAAGAGTCAGCCAGGTGGCTATGGTGGTGCAGGGCTATAATCTCAGCAAGTTTGAGCCTAGCCTGGGGAATTTAGTGGCTCAGTGAACCCGTCTCAAAATAAAAAAAATAAAAATAAAAACAGTTCAGTGTGAAGGCCTTTGATTCAATCCCCAATAGTAAAAAAATCAGTCATTATAGCATCTTCAGAACAGCAAAAGGTATAGTACGATGCCAGGCATGGTGGTATATCCCTGTAATCCCAGCATTTAGGAGGCTGAGGCAGGAGGCTCACCATGAGTTTGAGGCCAGTGTGGGTTACATAGGTCAGCCTAAACTACATAGTGAGACTCTGTCTCAATCAACAAACAAACATTTGATTTGGGGGGAAAGGGTACTGGCGAATTGAACCCAGAGAGCCTGACAATGAGATACATTTCTAGCCCTTTAGTTTTTTGTTGTTTGAGATAGGGTTTGACTACACTGAGCAGGCTGGCTTTAAATTTGCAATCTTTCTGTCTCAGCCTCCCAAGTACCAGGGATTATAGGTTCTGCTGCAACCAACATCATATAGACCAGCATTATACCTGATTTGAAATGTTCTAAGAGGCTATGACTTGGCCCAGCTGGGGTATGATGAGACACCAGGCTGACTGCAGGTTCAAGAATGCTGAGCGCGTCTGAGACTGCTGGCAGCCGTGCTGAAGGACTTTCCCCTGAGACCTCTGTGAAGTCCAGAGATGCCACAGTTTGAGAACTAAGTGTACCAGGCGCTCAGGGGAAGCCACCAACAAGAGCAAGGATCCTGCCCAGGGCTCCCACTTTGCTTTTCTGTTTCTAAAGAAGAAATGAAGAGTACACAGGTCATTTCCAAGTTAACTTCCTTGTAGGATTTGGACAGGGAGGCAGAACAAAACTGGCTAGGTTAACTTCTGTGAAAAGATTAAGGCAGGAGGAACTGCAATATGGTGCCAACTGAAACTGGCTAGTCTGAGTTTTGCTCTTGTCTAATCCTGATTTCTTGGAAAGTCAGGTGAACAGCGTAGTTTCAGCCAGCTGGGATCATGGGTATGTGTTACCACCCTCGGCCTCCTTTTCCCTTATGATTCAGCCCTGTCTCTCAGACTGTTCCCAGGAAACTTTGTCCTTCCCAACCAAAATGTCATCAAGAAGGTGTCTCAAAAAAAAGTCTCTCCCATCCAGGATTCCACCCTGAGAAATGTAAAGAACTGCAAGAACTGATTCTTACATTTATCCCAGTTGAAATTTCCTAGTCAACTATCTTTTCCTCCAGTGAAAGCAAAAGTGAGACAGTGGGGAAATCTTCTTTTCTTGGTTGAGAAAAGACACACACCACACATGTAAGTACGCCTCGGGTGCACTCAGGAAGTCCTTCCTCGAATCCGATTCAGCTGCCCATTTCCTTCTACTTATTCTCTGTGGAAGCTAAGGGCATGCCCACAGTGACACAGCACAAATCCTGGAGGCTCGCTTCCTGGATGCCTGGCCCTGCACACTGCCAGCTGTGGTTATGGGTTTGACCACCTGGCTGCTACCTTCACAACCCAGGGCTCCCCAAGCTCTGCTCCCCCCGTCAACCGGAACCCCACCTCTTCCTACACACCTTCTTGCTCTGGTTCCCCCCTCCCCTGGGTCTGGCGCTGACCACTCACCCTGGGCTCACCCTGAGCTGCAAATCGAGTGCGTAGAACATCCACGGGGTGTACGGCGAGGGTGGCCACGCAGGCAGACAGCCCGCCACACACAAAATGCGCTGAGAATTCGTGGGTCTCATACATGTTGGCTCTGTGGACCAGCTCGGTCAGCAGTTCAAATGACAAAAACTGCAGGAGCAAGTGAAGAAGTCACTGATGGCCTGAGAGGTGATGGCAGAAACCAAGTGCTCTCCGCACACCACCTGCCACACAGGGAGGCCAGGCTTGGGAGGAGGGAGAGCTAAAGAGACACTAAGGACAGTGACAAACACAAGAACCAGTAATTCTGCGTAGAACTCAAAGAGTTCAAGCAGAGAGAAAAGAAAAAAGAAAACAAAATAATTCAGATGCCGTTTTATATTCTGCTTGAATAGTCTTACCGAAGAGGTTAAAAAAAAAAAGCATATGGAGGGGCTGGGGCTGTAGCTCAGTGGGGAAGCACTTGTCTAGCACGACTGAGACCTGGGGTCACATCCCCAGCACCACAAACACACAAAAAAGCAAAACAGATGAAAACAAGGAGGGCACATGGTGGCACACATCTGTAATTTCAGAACTCTGGCAGGCTGAGGCAGAAGGATCATAAATTCAATGAGACTGTCTCAAAAAAAAGAAAAAGCTTGCATAATCAATGCAAAAATCAAAGATCCCAGGTTCAGTTCCCAATACTGAAGAAAAAAAATTCAAAGTACAGTAACACCTTGGTTCACGAATGCTTTTGTTCCCAATTTAGTTCTCAAACAAAAGTGACAAAATCTTGTGCCCATTCACAAATGCCACATCAGTGACAAACACAACCACAGCCACCTTCCCCACACAAAAACAAATGCAGCCTTCTTACCCTAAAGTGTAACAAACTAAGTTCATGAACCGAGGCACCACTGTACATGGAGAAGGAGGGTAAGGCAACTGGAGTCCAAGGCCTTGGCACCGGGCTACAGTGAGCTCCTGTCTCAAAAAGCCACAGACGGACAGAGCGGGGCAGGGGAGGACTTCTGGGGCAACTCAGTGGTGGAGCACTCACCTAGCATGTAAAAGCCTCTGGTATTGCAAAACATAAATAAATCCATGCACAAACAGGCCGAAGCATATGGAGAAAAATTTATGGAGAAAACTACCGGTTTACTGAATTTTGCGAGTATAAGGGGAAGACAACCAATGCCTGGGGTGGTCTGTGTGGGACTCTGTGTGGGACTTGCTCTCCCCTGAAGGACACTGTGGAGAACATGGTTCTAGGCATAACCCCTCACACTCAGGTCCTCCCCCGCTGGGCACCTCAGCATTTATTCACCATCTGTGGTATCTGCTATATGCCAGACGAGGGCCTGAAACAGCAGGGCGTGTCACGCTGGCACTGCTGTGGGAGGGGCGCCAGTGATCACGCTGGGGCCAGCTGTGTGGGCCAACGGTGTGCTTCTCCCTCTGCCACTTGCTTTTATTTTTTGGGGCTCAAACCCAGTCTTGCACATGCCAAGCTCATGGCCTCCCACTGAGCTCCCCTGCCTCGTTCTCACTAGTCCTTTGGTTGGGTTGATGACATAAGCTTGCTTTTTTTCTTTTTTTTGAGACAGGGTCTTGCCATGTAGTGCAGGTAGGCCTTGAACTCATTGTAGCCCAGGCTGGCCTCAAACTTGCAGCAATCCTCCTGCCTCAGCTTCCTGAGTGCTGAGGACATAAGCTTTCTGTGCCTCAGACTTATCTAAAAAATCAGACTGACAAGAGGAGCAAATCCACAGGACCACTGCGAGACAGTGTATGGAAAGAGCTTAGTGCAGAGGCTAGGCCCGCAGTGCAAAGGCAGCCATGATCAGCACCACCAGCAGGCCACTGCATACTGTATGCCCTCGGCAGCATAAAGAATGAATGACGAGCCAGGGCCAAGTGGTCACATCAGTTTACACAACCTCCCCGCAGCTTCTGCCTGCTGTACTCCTCAGTGCTGCCATGAGGCTCAAATGAAGCACACTGGTGAAGGTGCTACTTCAAAAACTGAAAAGTGGGCTAGGGATGTAGCTCAGTGACACAAGAGCTTGCTTGTCAAGCGTGAGGTTATGAGTTTGATCTCCAGTACCAACCAAATAAAACAAAAAACAAAACTGAAATGTGTCTTTCCTTCATCTTGGAGCCTGTAGAGGCCTGTTGGGAACAGAACTTCTAAAAGGCAGGTATGTCTGGAAGACACAGTGTAAGGCCATCTGTGCTGGCTACACGTGGGGTATCTAGAACCAAAGGGAAAAGACAGCTCTTCTTAAAACTGAAGGTGTTTATGGCTGTGATGAAACAGAACTCTACTTGGGGAGAGAAATGCTCATGTGTACAAAGCAAAAAACAACACAGTGACTCCGGAGGGCAAACCAAGCAAAACCAGAGTGATGTGGGGAAAGGTAACTCAGACCCATGGGAAGAGTGGTGTGGTTTGTGCCAGATCTGAAGCAGTCTTCCCGCTAATGCCACTGGACACCGAATCTGTGTGATGCTGAGTCCCTCAAGGATTTAAACTAATAAAAAAAAAAAGGGTGTTTGTGCCCTTGTGTTAAAACAAACCGAACAAATTGAAAAGGACTGGTACTGCTCTTTGCCAAGCCTCACGGGGAGACAGTGTGAAACCAGTCAGTCTCCTAGGTGCAACACTGAATAGCATGGGGTGCTTCTCTCTGCCACCCCTCGCAGTATTCCTGCCGTGTTACCCTCCCTCCACTTCTTCATTGAGCAACAGGACCCAAGCGGCTGCCAGGACCCCTGCCACCTACTTGGACAGCTCCATAGCCTATGGAGAGAAGCTGGGCTGGAATGTGTCCTTTCCAGAACGCTGCTGGGCCCTCCTCCTGCAAAATCTGCTTGGCAGCCTGAAGGATCCCATGGTACTTAGCTTTTGGGTCACTGTGAGACAGGCGCTCAATCTGGAGCTGGGGACCAAAATCAAAAAGGTCAGGAGAGTGGCAGATGAGGTGAGGTGAGAAGGGAAAATTTCAGAAAAGGTAATAAAGATAATAAAGTACTTCACTTCGACAAAATTCCAACTTTTAGGAACAGCCTTTACAAGAAGGACTGAACTTATCATCCAGTGTGTTACAGAGAAAAAGGGGAACAGGGTACCTGGAAACGGATCTTGATGACATCCAAGGGACTGATCAGCAGGCGAGTAACAAGTCCAGACATAGAACCTGCCACTGCCACCTCGAACTTGGAGTTATTCCTGTCATCTGCTTTTGGGTCATAGCCGACCATCCCTGCCTCTGGCCCATCCAACGTCCATCGGTATCAAGCTAAATGCAAGAAAATGGAGTGACCACAAAGCCAGTTTACAGGGTCTCTGCCGCAACGACACCCCCTCACGGCAGCTCTCTCTGCTGCCCAGTCTGTGTACAACAGCCCCAGCATCCTGGTTGCTTTGGTTGGAATGCGGATTTTGCCTTGCTCACCCTGCATGTCCAGTGCTGGAGAAAAGCTCATCCTAGTAAGTGCTCAGTATCAGAGGACTGAATGAACGGGCTTCCTGGGAAATCATTCACCCTCAGCACTAACTGGATTTCCAGTGGCCTCTGGTAACTTTATGGCAAGCCCTGGCTTAGTGGAAAGTGTCAGCCCAATTAAATGAACCACGAGGGGGACTGTCATATACCGGGGGCCAGAGGGCAGGGCTTGGGATTCTCTAACAAGACCCTGCTATACAAAGGAAGATCCCAGTGACCTGCGCGCCTCTGCCTTTCCCTTCCCCGGTCTTTGCACATGCCTCAGGTCCACCCTCGAACAGTAGGGGCCGAGTTAAACTATGAAATGATGCCGCCAAGCCCCACCTGGGCCGCTCCTTGCCGACAGCATCGGCCTCCCTCTGTCCTATCCTGTTCTGCCCTGGCCTAACTGGTGCAGCCTTGGTGCTTCTGGCCAGTGCCTAGGAAACACTGTGCACATTCCTAGCCACCGGCCTTGCCTCTGCCCAGTTCCACCAGCGCTTCCAAGGCCAAAGCCTCTCATTCACTGGAGCTCTGCTGCAGAACGCCCCCTCCTGGTCATGGACGTATTTCCTCTAGGATTCCCAGCACTCGTGTATTCTGTCCCCTCTGCCCTTGGGAAAGGTGCTCCACAAAGGCAGGGAGAGTCTCAGTCACTTACTTATGGCTCCAGAGATCAGTACAGTTTTCACAGCAAAAGTTTGGAAAACTGTTAATGAATAAATGGTTAGAAGCCAGATAGCCATTTGTGGTGGTGCACATCTGTAATCCCAGCACTCAGGAGGCTGAGGTAGGAGGATTGTTGCAAATTTGAGACCAGCCTGGGCTACAAAGTAAGCTCAAGGCCAGCCTGAACTGCATAATGAGACCCTGGCTCAAAAAGACCACCCCCCCCCAAGCAAACAAACAAACAAAACAAATAGCTTTCAGATATAGAAATACTGGTAACTTTACAGAAAGTTTAGAAGACAGAATTAAAACCTTACCATCTTTATTTTATTCTGTGGTTCCCCAGGGAACTTTGCATTGCGCCACATCTCTAGCCCTTTTACAATTTTTTTATTGTGAGACATGGTCTACCTGCATTGGCCAGGTTGAGTTCAACTTGCAATTTTCCTGTCTCAGCCTCCCAGAGTACTGGGATTACAAGTGTGCATCACCAAGCCTGACTTTTTTTTCCTGGTACTAGGATTTGGATCCAGTGCTTTAATGCATGCAAGACAAATACTCTACTACTGGGTATGGACCCAGCCCTTGCTTTTATTTTGATTGATATAGGGTCTTGTCCAGGATGGCCTCAAATTTGTGATCCTTCCCAAGCAGCTGAGATTACAGCCATCCGCTGGCATACCCAGCAAAACCCTGTCATCTTTTTTTTTAAATCGGTACCGGGGGTCTAACTCACGACCACACGCTTGCAAGGCAGGCGCTTATGCCGCTGAGCTAAATCCCCCGCAACCCTATCATCGTAACACTTATTTATTTATTTATTTATTTTCTTAACACTTTTTATGCAATGAATTCCTTTTTGAGTCTTTTCCTTGTATTCTATCTTTTCAAATGCAAGTTTTTCTTCTTCTTTTTTTTTGTTTTTGTTGAGACATGGACTTGCTGTGTAGTAAAGGTGACAAGGTGACTTGGATTTAATATGTAGCCCAGGATAGCCTCATACTTGTGGTGATCCTCCTTCCTCAGCATCTGTAGTGCTGGGATTACAGGTGTGCACCACTGCTCCTGGCAAAATGATTTAACACTATTACAAAATCTTTGTCATATGCCTATAATCCTAGCACTCTGCAAGGTAGAGGTAAGAGAATCCCAAGGGTTGGGATTACAGGTGTGCACTACCATGGCTGGCTCTTCTTCTATTTCTCTATTTTTCCCCAACCCCTTTTAAATTTTCTCCCCTAAGGGTAAAATTGTCATATTGAGGGCATATTTACTATATAAAATTTTGTTTTTAGATTTTGTTATGTAACTATAAAATCTAATTCATATGGCTAAAGTAGCAAATAAGTAGCAGTTTGTCATTTTCCAGGCTCCATTTGATACTGTACTTATTGCTGATTGTAAATATGTGACATATTTGTTCTAATCAGTTGTTTTTTTTGGTATGCCAATACTGAGAATTCGTAAGAGTCACAAAAAATACTATAGATCAATGCTAAAGGAACAAGGGCTAGGTCAAATGGGCAGCAATTTCTCATCCCCAATAAACTGAAGAGGCAGGGTCTTGCAACAGAAAAGACTCAAATCTACAGAATTAGGAATGAAAACAGCAAAATCACAACAGACCCTACAGAAATCCAGAAAATCATCTATACTTACTTTAAAAACTTGAATTCTAATAAAATGGAAAATACAGAAGACATGGGCAGATTCCTAGATACACATAAATTACCAAAGCTGAATCAAGAAGATATAAGCCAGGGATTTAGCTCAGTAGCATAAGTGACTGCCTTGCAAGCACGAAGTCATGAATTCGATACCTGATACAAAAAAAAAAGATCTAAAAATCCTAAATAGGCTGGGGATTTTGCTTAGCGGCGTAAGCACCTGCCTGGCAAGTGCAAGGTTGTGAGTTCACTCCCTGGTACCAAAAAAAAAAAGAAAAAGAAAAATCCTAAACAATCCAATATCAATAAACGCAATTGAAGATGTAATTAAAAACCTATCAATAAAGAAAAGCCAAGGCCCTGAAAGATACACTGCTGAATTCTACAAGAAATTTAGAGAAGACCTAACACCACTACTTCTCAAACTCTTTAATGAAATTGAAAAAGAAGAAATACTTCCAAATTCATTCCTGGAAGCAAACATTACTCTGATTCCAAAACCAGAGAAGGACCCAACTAAGAAAAAGAATTATAGGCCCATCTCCCTAATGAACATTGATACAAAAGTCCTCAATAAGATACTGGCAAACAGACTGCAGCAAATCATCACAAAGATTATAAACCATGATCAAGTGGGATTCATCTCAGGGATGCAGGGATGGTTCAACACGTCAATCCATAAATGTAATACACCATATTAACAGAGCCAAGGACAAAAATCATATGACCATCTCAATAAATGCAGAAAAAGCTTTTGACAAAGTCCAGCACCCATTCATGGTAAAAACCCTACATAAAATTGGAATAGATGGTCTTTATCTCAATCTGATAAAAGCCATCTATGACAGACCAACAGCCAGCATCATACTACATGGACAAAACTGAAAGCTTTCACTCTAAAATCAGGAACAAGACAAGGATGTCCACTGTCTCCACTCTTATTCAACATGGTCCTGGAACCTTTAGCTGAAGCAAGGACAAGAGAGAGAAATAAAAAGAATAAAGACAGGAAAGGAAGAAGTTAAACTATCATTATTTGCAGATGACACGAATGGATCAAAGACCTTAATGTTAAAACAGAAACATTAAATCAGCTAGAAGATACAGCAGGTAAAACTCTTGAAGACACTGGTGTAGATATAGACTTTATGAACAAAACCCCAATTGCACAGGAACTGTCACAAAGACAACAACTGGGATCTTACCCTACTGAAAAGCTTTTGCACAGCAAGAAAAACACCAACAGAGTGAAGAGACAACTCACAATGTGGGCGAAAACGTTGGCCCACACAAAAAAATCAATCCTCCCAGATTTAAAAACCCAATCCAAAAATGGGCAGCTGAGATGAATACATACTTTTAAGATACGAACAGTAAATACATATGTGAAAAAATGTTCAACATCACTGGTCATTCAAGAGATGCAAATTAAAACAACACTGAGATTCCATCTCACCCCAGGAAGAATGGCTGGTATCAAGAAATCAAGCGATAGGAGCTGGAGATATTGCTCAGCAACACAGCAGCTGCCTGGCAAGCTCAAGGTCCTGAGTTCGATTCCCAGTATCCCAGAAAAGAAATCAAGCAGTAAGAAATGCTGGAGGGACTGTGGAGGAAAAGGAACCCTTCTTCACTGTTGGTGGGAGTGTAGACTTGTGCAACTACTATAGAAATCAGTATGGAAGTTCCTCAAAAAACTAGGATTGGAGGTCCCATTCAACCCAGCTAGTTCCCTTCTGGGTATCTTTCCAAAAGAATTAAAAACATCATACCAGAGCGGTATATGTACACCCATGTTTATAGCAGCACAGCCTGTAATAGCCAGATCTTAGAAACAACCTATATGCCTATCCACTGAGCAATGAATAAAAAAGATGTGGATTTTTCTACAATGGAGTACTACTCAGCCATACAGAAGGATGAACTGGACACTTTTATAGGTAAATGGATGCAACTTGAGAACATACTCATTAATGAACATAAGGCACATATAAACACTGTATTGTCTGTGTGAGAAGCTGAAAGAAACAACATGTATATGTGTATGTATATGTATATGAAAATAGTTAAGATAGTTATACTACTGATTTCTCTGAGTTCACTTCAGAGAAAGATCTGTGTGGGTAATGTTCAGACAATTGAATGCAGATGTACTGTGCTCTGGTGAATGATTTGCGAATGACCATGAACAATGTATGTACCACTGTTGCCCCCTGTTGATGTTTTTTGAAATTTTTATTTTTTTCCTTTTTCTTCTTGCAATAAAATGGATTTGATAAAAAAGAAAAGAAACACAGGAAAATCTACAAGTGTATGTTGAGTAAAAGCAACCTGATACAAAAAGAGGATCATTTGTATGAAAAAAAATTTTTTTGGTACCAGAAATTGAACTCAGGACCTTGTGCTTCTCAGGCAGGCGCTTATGCTGCTGAGATATATCCCTGGCCCTAAATGAAATTTTAGACCATATAAAAACTATCTCAGCCACTCATGGTGGTGCATGCCTGTAATCCCAGCACTTGGGAGACTGAGGCAGGAGGATTACTGTGAGTCAGAGGCCAGCCTGGGCTACATAGCAAGTTCAAGAACAGCCTGTACTACATAGTAAGTAAGACCCTGTCTCAAAAAGAAAAAGTCTCTAGTGACAGAAAGCAGATTAACTGTCTGGGACCTGCTTCCAGGGGAGGGTTGACTGTATGGAACAAGAAAACTTTCCACGTTACAGAAAGTTTGGTTTCAAGGGTTTAGCTCAGCGGCATAAGCCTTGCAAGCATTTTTAATTTTTTAAATTTTTTTATATTTTTGAGACAGGGTCTTGCTATGCAGTTGAAGGTGGCCTTGAGCTCACTTTGTAGCCCAGGCTGGTCTTGAACTTGCAATGATCCTCCTGCCTCAGACTCCTGAGTACTGGGATTACAGGCATGAGCAAGCAGGCTCGGCTGTTTTGTTTGGTTTGGTTTTTTTTTTCTGAGACAGGGTCTTGCTATGTAGTTCAGGCTGGCCTAGGATTCACTATGTAGCCCAGGCTGGTCTGGAACTCACAGCAAGCCTCCTGTCTCAGCTCCCCAT
The DNA here is from genome assembly GCA_004027295.1 of Dolichotis patagonum. NCBI lineage: Eukaryota > Metazoa > Chordata > Mammalia > Rodentia > Caviidae > Dolichotis > Dolichotis patagonum. The sequence continues at coordinate 4,668 of PVJX010011486.1, read as the reverse complement.
GTGTGAGATTACAGGTGTGCACCACCATACTCAGCCTGTGCATACATGTATTTGATAATACATACCCATGTACTGAAAATAAATAAATTATATTGTAAACAAATTTCCCATAGTTAAATTGATTCAGACCTGGTGCTGAATTCCTACACTGGGGAGGCCAAGACTGCAGGACCATTGCACATTGTGAGCTATGTAGTAAGACAGCATGTTTCAAAAAATAAAATAACAGTTCTGTTAGGGTTGCTGTATAAAAATATCATTGGATAGGTCCTTTTACAACAAAAGTTCATTTTTCCCTGATTTTGGAGGCTAGAGACCCAACATTAAGGAGTCAACAGGTTTGCTTTCTCCAGTGGTAATCTCCATGAGTGGCAGAAAGCTGCCTTCTCCTGCTGCTTCTTTTTTTACAGCTTTCTTTCTGCATATTCACATGGGCTTTTTTTGTGTGCAGACAGTTCTATTTTCTTTCTTTCTTTTTTTTTTTTCTGAGACAGGGTCTCAAAAATTGGCCTTGAACTTGCAGCAGTCCTCTTGCCTCAGCCTCCCAATCTGTGTGGAGATTTCTGTATTTTCTTTAATTTAGAAATATTTTATTGGAAATTTTTTGCAATATGTAATGATTACAGTCATTGTAGGAAGTATGCAATTCTGTATTATTTCAACTTTTTATATAAAAAAACAAAACTAGGTAAGGGATGGTGGGGTACACCTGTAATCCCAGAGTACTCTGGGACTCTGAGACAAAGAGGACTGATACAAATTCATGCTCAGCCTGGGCTACATAGAGTTCAAAAGCAGTCTGAACCCTGTCTCAAAAACAAAACAAAACAAGTAGCTCAGAGCAAAGGCCCTGGATTCAATCTCCAGGACGGAGGTGTGTATGACAGGGGCTAAAACTAAATACAGAGCTGGGCGGGTGGGTGACTGATTAACTGCAGCACTAGGCTTTGAATATTGGGCTTTTCCACTGAGCTCCATACCTAGCCTGATTTTTTGTTTTTTGATTACAAGTATGGGTCATCACACCTGCTAAATATAAGATGGTTTTTAAACGGATTTTAGGATTCATGGGGTGCTTGTAGGGACAAGGCGGTGCCTGCCTATAGAACAACACCCCGACTCCCTTGTTCCATGATTGAGGTTCCCCTTAGAGGACTGTAAATATGGCATGGCAGATGGAGGCTAAAACCTGTCTCGGTTCCCCAGGGAATGCTCAAGTCCCTCTGAGCAGTGTCAGTTCCCTGTGGTCTGGAAGGGAAGGGGGAGCAAGCCCAAGTGCCAGGTGGTATGACTGTTTCGAGGATACCAGGCTCTTTCCTCTGGAAGGCCAGCCTGGAACTGCACAATTGCCATATGAGGTAAAGGGTGCTGGGCAGGCTGGATTGTGTGAAATTTCTATAAATAAGCAGATCTCCATAGTGAAATAACCTTAGACCTCTGATCAAGGAGCTTGCCTACCAGTTCTGCCTCTAGATGCACCTTGGGCAGATTTACTTAACATGAGCTTGGTTTTCTCTTCTGAAAATTAGGAATGGCGATTGTCTGCTTGGCACAGATCGCTAAATGGATTATGCAAGATAAAATATGTGATAAGTGTTGTACAAAAGTAAAAAGTCACAGAAAGGGATTTTTCCAGAAAAAAATAATTTTTTACATATCAGTTAAATACACGTTTTTTATATATTACACATTATATATACATCACCGTACACCTATATATCTATACACACACACACACACACACACACACTCTTCCTGCCCGTTCGAAAGCATCTTGTATCTGTCATTTAATAGATAAAAATGAAACCTGACTACACATGTGACACAGCCCTGAGCTGGGCGGCTGGGTTCGAGAGGCAGGGTGGGCGAGGTGCCTCTGCGAATCGGCCTGCTTGCTCCCCGCTTTTTAAAACTCCCCGATGCTGTGCAAGCCCTGTGAGCACCGCCTCCGCTTCTCTTTAGCGGAAGACCCCAGGTCCGGGCCACAGGTGCCGCGCAGTGAGCGCGAGTGCCCACGTGCTCGGCGGAGGGGCTCTGCAGATGGCAGCGCGGATGCGCCGTGTGCTTCGGCGTGTGTGTTGCTCCCACGTCCGGTGCGCGGGGAACCCTGCGTGTGCAGGTGCCCGGGTGCGTGTACGCAGTTTTGCCTCAGGCGTCCCCGAAGATGCTGCTCAGGTTTGTGCGCCACAAGACGTACAAGCCCCGCCCCACGTAGTCCCTGCGAGTGTGCGTTCCCTGCAGTCCGTCCCAGGGAGCAAGGGTGCAAGTCCCCGAGGAGGACTGAGAAGAGAGTGTAAGTAGAGGTCACTCACCTTCTCCTCTGGCTCTTCGGGGATCCCCAAACTCCACTTCCCCGCCCTCTTCACGCAGTCTAACGGCAAAATTCCACTGCCCTTTGCCGTAACTGACGGCCTCTTGGCCCAATCAGCGCTGACATCCCGGAAGAAACTAGACCAATGTTATACTATCGGGGTATAGCTACTGCTTCCCGCAGAGGGTCTGTGGGTAATGTAGTCTTCCAGGACTACCCCGCCCGCGGCGCGCAAGGCTTCCTGGGAGGTGTAGTCTCTTGGGTCGCAAAGCCGAGAGGTCGCCACTTTCAAGGTCCCTGGGCTCAGTGATGTGTGGCTCGGAAATCATACAGCGGGGTGTGGAAGGTTACAGCAGTGCTGAATTTGATCTTATTAGTGCCGGAATCCTGATAACCTAAAATTGGAAAAGATAGCGGGAATACCAAAACTCTGGAGGACAGAGGAAGGAAATAGATGGTCTCTTATGAGCAGAATGTATAGCGGGGGTTTTTACACCTAAAGTTTATTATATGTAAATTGATGTCATAAAAATATTATTAGCCAGGCGTGGTGGTGCACACCTGTAATCTCAGCACTGGAGAAGCTGAGGCAGGAAGATTGCTGCAAGTCCCAGGCCAGTCTGTGTTATAAAAGTGAGTTGAAGGCCAGCTAGAACTGCATAGAGGAAACCTTGCCTGAAAATAAATAAATAAAAATAAAAATTAGTTAAATAAAATAATATATCAGCCAGGCTTGGCGGCATATACCTGTAATCCCAGCACTCTGGAGGCTGAGACGGGAAGATTGTTGCGAGTTTGAGACCAGCCTGGGTTACAGAGTAAGCTCAAGACCAGCCTGAACTGCACAGTGAGACCTTGTCTCAAAAAGACAATATATAGGTAGGTAGGTAGATAGATAGATAGATAGATAGATATAGATATTGAGGCAGGAGGATCACTGAGTTCGAGGCCAGCCTGGGCTACATGAACAAGTTTAAGACCAGCTTGAACTGCAAAGTGAGACCTTGTTTAAAAAAAAATTAAGAATATATAGCCACAGAAAACATAGAAATGAAGGGGAAATGACTCCCAAGGGTCTCATATAGTAGCATCAGGGTTGCAGAATAATACTTCTCTTGTCTTTAAATTGAGAGGTTTTTTCTTGTTTGTTTTGTCTTGTTTCAGTGTGGGAATTGAACCAAAGACCTCAAACATGCTCAGCAAGAACGACCATTAAATTACACCTCCTGCCCTTTTTATTTTACTTTGAAATAGGGTTTTGCTAAATCGTCAACTGAGCCTGGCATGGTGGTGCACGACTGTAATCCCAGCACTTTGGAGGCTGAGACAGGAGGATCACCCTGAGTTTTAGGCCAGCCTGAGCTACATAATGAGTCCAAGGCCAGCTTGAACTGCGTAGCAAGACCTTGCCTCAAAAAAAATTTTTTTCCCTCAGGCTGTCCTTCAGCTGGAAATACTGCCTCACTGCCTCCACCTCTGAGGAGTAGCACACCTCACCTGGCATTTAATTGAATTTTTTTTCAATCAGATTAGTTGCATTTGTTATATTAGAGAAACATAATTCTTGCTTACAGCTTTAAGGCATTTTTATTGTGGAAATTGTCAAACATATGCAAAAGTAGGGAGGCTAGTCTACTAAACTCCTATATGATCACTAGTTCTATTACCAGCTCAAAGTTAAACTTGCACCTACCTCAGACTGTCCTAGACACTATTTTGAAGTAAATAACAGCCATTCAATTTCACTAGTTAACATTTCAGTAGATACCTATAAAAAAACAAGCATTGTGTGGCCCTGAAGCAAGGCCAGCAGATCGCTGTAGCTGCTGGTTTCAAACAGGAGCCTAAAGAGAATTCTTTCTGTGGTCTGTTGGCCATTTCAGAACTTTGGAAATGGAATGGTCAATTCATCAGAAAGAAATAGCAGGTGAGTATGGTGGACTTTGGGGGGCCTGCAGGGGAGAGACCCTGGCACCTCAGGACCTGCACTGTGCAGTTGACTTGGGGTGCCAGGAGAATAAGGAGCTCCTCCCCTCTCTGGGGGGGGGGCTGAGAGTGTCGCAGACTTTCGGCAGCCTGAAGGAGAGAGACCCTGGCGCATAGGGACCTACACTGTGCGGTTGACTCAGGGTGCCAGGAGAACAAGGAACTCCTCCCCTCTCTGGGAGCAGCTGAGAGTGTGGCAGACTTTCAGCGGTCTGAAGGAGAGAGACCCTGGCGCATAGGGACCTGCACCGTGTGGTTGACTCAGGGTGCCAGGAGAACAAGGAAATCCCCCCCTCTCTGGGGGCAGCTGAGAGTGTGGCAGACTTTCGGCGATCTGAAGGAGAGAGACCCTGGTGCATCAGGACCTGCAC